>JAPYZS010000402.1:0-60791 GCA_030522925.1 Trissolcus japonicus
GAATCGGGCAAAATGGTTCATACAAAACTTTTGTATTTTGAGGCGTAGAATCTGAATCTGCAATAAAAAATGGGGGACCCCATTTAAGATTCCAAAGCTGCCCCCGCTCCCGGGGGTGGGGGGTGGAGGGTTGAAAATGGTGTCAATTGATAAAGGTTCAAAAAATATTTGATACGTGTTTTTTGATTTTGTCATTTTTTCATAAAATTTCGCTCTAATTTGAGCGTTTCCACTCTTTTTGGACACCCTGTATGCTTCATATTGGGAAACTCACTCATACGATGGATGTGTATGGAAAATATAGAAAAATATGTTATTTATTATAAAATTTGGTTATATCAATTATTAATGGTGTTAGAATTCAGGAAATTTTCTGTGTCTGATCTACTCATTTTTTAGGTAAGATCAGACCTGATAATAATCCTGATTAGGCATATAAATCGATTTGATCAGGTAAAATCAATCTTGAAACAGATCTAATTTTATATAAAGTTTTCATATTCATACCTATTCGAGTCAATTCTCAGGACTGATCAGACCTGGATTTTTTATCTAATAGATTACTACATGTGTCATATGTTTTTGAATAGTTACCAATGTTTTACGATAATAACCTTAAATGAAGTTAAATTATGCAGCACATTAACTGCTCTGAAATAAACAATTAGCTTATGTGATTCTTTTAAAATAGAAACTGATGAGTTTAATGCGATTTAATATATACCATTTATCACTTTACGAAAAGTGCATTGTTAGTTTACGCAAAGTTTAATTATAAAAATACATGTATGAACTTTGGTACACTCATCAAAGCAAAGCAGACTAATTTTCGAAAAACAACCTCTTTAATACATTAAAATGTAATGAACATCAATTAGCGCACTTCGTTCGAATTGCATATGAATCATGGTATTTATGAAACAATTTTAAAAGGCATCCTATAATTAAATCGCAAAATTTGCACACCGCGTCAGCGATCAATTATTTCAGCGAATCATCATTCCGTTTGGTAATTTATATTACATGTTAACATTTCAAAAAAATATCATCCGATACTTTCGACGGGTGTAAATTTTGTTGATTGTGATGAAAAATAAAAGAAGTTTTTGATAGGCACCAGAACTGTGCACTGAACGAAATTAGAAAATTTGTATAAAATTTACGATTGTCACAATATGAATAGCTGTTTTGTTACACGCAGCAGCGCTGTTTTTTGCGTAATCATTTTCTTGACTTTCAATAAGTCACTTGGACTATAAACTTCGATTGTAAAAGAACACAACGAAGAAAAAAAAGTGAGCATCTCATAAAAATGAACGTTTTATGCACTGCATAACAAAGGAGCGCTGAAAGATATAATTTCGTTCGGACAACATTGTAACCATTTTCTGCGTGTCTATTGTAAAAGGTTTAGGGTTATCGCCCTGCTATTTAAGTTCCACAAAAAGAAATTTCTACGAAGATGCTTTTGCTCAAATTGTTGGCTAATATTTTCTCAAATGATCCATTTCATTGTTTTATGACTCAGTTTCAAATCCTCGAAAAAAATGTATCAAATTTCATTCTTATCAAAAAAAAATTGAGGAAAAACAAAATACACAGATATAAAAAATAAACAATAAACAAACAAACATACAAAAACAAAGAAAAACAATCATATAAATATTCGTTAAAAATTAACTTAAATTGTTGAATAAATTTTTGTGGTTGCAAAATAAGAATTCGGTAGAAATTATGCTGGGTGATGCATTCAGACAAGAGCGCAGAGCTCGACTCGAAATCTCATGAAAGATGAGCGCCTAATGCAGACGTTGAGGCCGCGGACAGGTCAGACCGGCGATTGTAAATTCGCGCCGTGGCATTTATTTTCGTCATTCCAAATAATACGATGCGTGAATAACTTCTCGGCGAGTTGACTGTGAGCCGTTTCACCTTGCGCACTTCTTCGTAAATATTCTGAAATGAACTCGACCCGTTCAGTCGGTTGCAGCCGCGCTACACTTGGATTCAAAGGCTTGTAAACGGTGCTTCCTTTCGGTTGTAAATTTGCTTCACCTGGGACAAAAAATTGCCCTTCTGCTTTCCACTCATATTACCTGTTGCTCTTCGCGCTTAGACGATTACCTTGTTTTTATCACCAATCAGCTTACCTTCAACATCTAAAATAAAAAAAAATGATATAAAGTATGTGCCCTCTACAAATAAATACTTTTTCTATCATTTCAATTGCACAACTTCGAGTAATTGAATTTTTAACTTCTATGTGATTATAATTTTTTACAAAAAATAAATTTTTTGAAAATGAACCCTCATAGAAATTGAAAATATGAAAATAAAACTGCTCATAAAACTGTGAAAAATGAATCCCACCAAAAAAACATTAAAATTAAATGTATTTGTTTCGATTAAAACATTGAATTATGAATTAAATTAAAGTAATGTAGTTTTAAATGAAACGTTAAAATTGATTGGCTCGAAGTAAAATCAAAGTCAGTTTATCAGCTCTGAATTATTCGTTGCAAAACCGCTGGGTCTGTAAAAAAAATAAAAAAAAAGTTACGGTCATTACGAGTAGGTGCGATAAGTTTGCGCACGTATGTGTTGGGCAAAGTTGTGACGGGCAAGGTTGCTGAGGCGGGGGAGAGGCATCAGTCAAGGAATTAGTGAGATTAGTCCTCGGAGGGGACTTGTTAATTGCTCAGTTGACTCGGGTTGGGAGCTTTGTCAGGGAACGGGGGGAAGTATAGTTGAAGTGACTCTCACGTAGGTGTCGCTAGTATCGCCCCTAGGATGGACCGCGCAACCAAGGACACAAATCACGCTAGAGTTACGAACTTAAGGAGGCTTAACGTCCTGCCGCAACCGACACAATGCCAATGCCAATGCTCAGTATAACGTATGTATTAATGTACAAACCACCGGACCACTCGCACACCTAGGATTCGTAATGCAGATCGCTAACAGCTTGTACAAACCTATTCTACAAGAATATTATGAAGAGGCGAACGGTCGTTAATCTGAAGATGACAAAATTGTGGGGATTGCAAATCGGTTGGAACGGCGAAAAGATTGTTGGGTGAATATTTATCAACAAATTTGATATGCGAAAAAAGAAAGTCAAGTCATGCGGTTTCAATATCCCCGATGTTGCAAGTTGGCAATTAAATGAGACTTATGACGGTAGCAAAAAAAATGATTGAATTGAAATTGCAGAACAAATAAAAAATGTCTCGAAAAATGTTTTGGAAATTTTGAAAAAATCAAAAAATGTTGAACATTGAGATGACCAAAAAAGCATCCATCATGAGAGAAAAAAAAATAAATGTTGAAAAATTTATAGCGACCAAGATTGTGGACACAAGACCTTTTATTGAAGGTCCGGAAGAAAAGTTTACATTTCATCACGTGGCATGATCTAGGTATAAGGAAATGATATATGTATTTTTTTTCGGTCGGGCCGTACACAAATGTCGATGTTTTCACAGTTCGAGTACACACAGAAGTTAAAAAATGTCTCCTAATAATAACTAGATTAAATTCCGAATAATAGCTTCCATATGTCGTAGGACCTTGGGAATTATAGATGGGGTGCATAAACTCGGCGTGATATAGTGTTACGAACACGAATAACAATATTTTATTATGGAAATGGAATCCATCCATACAAAGCCGACAAAATGCCCAATTTCTTGTAAGATAACACTGCAAAACATTCATTTTAAAAAAATGAAAAAAAGTTTTCTTTTGACATTGAAAAATGAAATTTAAAAAAATGGTAAATAAATAATCCCAATCAACTAGAAATTCCAGTTGCGGGATCAGCGCAGAAAAGTGGATGGTTTGATATGAAAGCGATATTTTTTTGTGTGCTTTTTTTTTATTTCGTTTGTTGTATTGTTATATATTGACGCTCACGAGAGGAATAAATATCAGTGGACGGCTATATATACAAATACATACATTAACAAGCCAAACGCGTGAAGCATTTATGCACAACGCGCAAGCACATTCGAGCGGTGTAGTAACGCGTAAAGCCTCGGCCGTATATCACACTAAATCGTGATCCAAAAAATATACAATCGCTCAAACAAGGGGTGGTTTCGCAACATGTTCCAATATCCCTAACAATATCCCACCCAACTCAAATATCCATTTCTTGAATTAGACTCTACTCATTTTCTCTCTGATGTGCATGATTATCAATTTTCTTTAATCTGAATTTTAAAATCTAAATTTTGCAAAATACAAGTTTTCCAAAAACTATAATTATTGTTGTAATAAAATAATTCAAACTTGAATTTTTGTATAATCTGATTAGTTTGTTTTGTTGGACCAATTAAAGTTTTCAAATTCTTCTTCTAGTGACCAATTGAGTTTCGAAGATGTATATGAGAGAAGGGTCAAAGGTCGGTATGCGATCGGTTCGAGGATAAAATAGAGATACCAGCTGAGATAGTTCTAGTTTAATGACTTTTGATTTTTGGAAGGATGGGCATCAAGTTCTGTCAACGGCTGCAAGCAGTTTACGATCTTGACGTTTCAAGTCTCAGGTTTCAGCGCACCCCCACTGACCCCAACACATATGACCCAACGCACAAAAGAAAACGAAAAGAGGGATATAAAAACAGATTTAATTGATCAGGTGCAATAAAACTTGACGAAAAAATTATGTATTATAATTGGAGCTTGTCCGGTCAGCAAAGTGTGAAAAGGTGTATGTATTTACTAGCTGTTGAATGGAGTACGGTTGCAAATGAATGACACTCAATGCATAAGTGCGCAGAGCTTTGAAATAATGTGCGAAGGGTTCGGAGGATATACTTTGTGTCACTTCTAACATACGACATTAAATTTGGCGACCATCCTATCACGAAACCAGTCGCGAGTAACAAAAAGTAAACAAAAAGAAAAAAATTGTGCCCGGATCAATGGGGTGAGCACAATAACGGGATCCCATTTGAAAAGTGTAATTTATCATTCGCGCCAGTCGACTATTTGTATTGGAGATGGAACGAAATGTGGCATAATAGGCGGCCATGTATCCCCAGTTCATTGTAGTCGTGGTAATAGCTGACATGACCACCGTCACAACCATCTCAAAGGGATGGGGAATTTGATTCGCTATTAATTTTGTAATACAAAATATCGTTGCTAACTACACAAATGATTTTTTTTCATCAATTATTTTTTCACTTTTTACAAACATCACTTTCATTGAGAATTAAAATTTTTAACACTCACTTTAAAAACATTTGTCCTATATATTTCACATATATGCAGTCATATATGCAACATATGTTAAATGTACGTTTATATATGATAATGTACGATCATATATAAACCTAATAAATAGTCATATCCGTGACATACACCTCTCATATATTTTATTATATATGTGTGTCCGTATATATGTTGACATATATGCAGATTCAGTTGATCAAAATAAAGCAAACCATTTATTACAGTGCGTCATATTTTAGTTTAGTTAGTAAAAATTTTTTTTATAGCTTGGTTATTTATTAGGATGATCCGATTTGAAATAGGATTTTGTTGACAAATATCAGATTTGAACAAATGGCAAATTTATGATTTGACAAATATCTGATTTGGCCAGATGGAAATGTTGAAAATGAATGGTCCCATAGTTAGGGATTTAATTAAAAAAGATATGAATGTTTCAGGTCTAAATTGGCAAGTTTAACGTTTTGAATTGGGTGCGCAAAAAGCGGACGTGCTCGCGGTTATGAAGACGTTCCGGCTGAGATAAAAGAATCGTTCTGGGCCGAGAGGACCGCTAGACGGGTGACTAAAGAAGACATTCCTTAGTGAAATGAATAAAGAAAGGAGCTGCGAGAGACGGCTATGAAGACAAGATGGCGAGAACGACTTTAAAAGAAACAAATACACGAAGGGGAGCCGCGAGATGATCTCGTGCTACCATTAAAATGAAAAATGACGTCGATGCTGATATCCCCGGCAGTGGCGACAAACCTCGGGCACCCTCTTTTCCAAACTTCGAAGGACAGTTATTGGTGATTTTTAAATCTGTTAAACAGGCCTACCGACCGCATTTCTTTCTCCGGGGGGCGACAGTGAAATTTTCACAGTCTCTCTATTCCGCACCGCAAAATCTATCTACCTCGTCCGTCTCACTCCTGGACCCTGTGTTTTTGTCAGGGGTCGTCGTCTCGATTTCAAACGCTTAGCACCTTGTTATTTATTTGCCCGACACCCTTTTTTACGTCACCAGGGCTTTCGGGATTTCCACTCCTCGTCTCGTAATGATAGATAATTTGAAAGTTTGGACAGATTGGCCGAATCTGATAATAGAATTATACTGTCATCGAACAAACGCAGCTTGATAGATCGGCCATCCAGTTTTACAAGGTTTCTCTTTCCTTGCTTTTATCATTTCCGCATACATTTTTTTGGCCTAGAAAGAAAGTCCTGCGGAAGTTTCGACAAGCTGATCAAAAATCTTGAAACGACAATTCCGATGACAGTTTTGTCGATAAATGAACATTTTTGCTTCCTGTATTGTAAAAAGTTTTGTAATATAAAAAGTGCTGTTCTTTCTTCTCAGTTTTAACTTTTCCTACTTTTCCTATAAAAAATTGTGATAAAAATCTATAAATAAGTTTCCGCATTTTTAGATATTCATTTTTTTGTTCACTAAATTTAAAAAATTGTTAAAGGTTTGAATGTGTATCATTGTAAAGTTGTCATTATTATTTATCACTATATTATATTTTATTATTTTTTGAAGCTGTGAAATTTTTCAAAAAAGTTGTTACTTTGTTCAAGAGCGGGTATTGAGAATGCGGTTGTTCAAAATAACTCATTTAATATCAGTGCCCATCTGAACTTGTGTCAACTGTCTCCCCCCGACCAAGCGTGAAACGTTGAGACGAACGAGTTTTCCAATCAGCCGGTGTTAATATCGTGCCCGATATATTTACAGCGTGTCATTCTTCATGATGATTGGGTCTGATAATATCTCGTGCTTTAAAACGATCGGTGACGAAATAAGCTGCGCATGTGGCGAAATGAGTAATCACTTATAACTTGTTTCTGGTTTTGGCAACAAGTCAAGTTTATTAACGTGCAAATAATTCCCCAAGTAAGAGCAGACCATCGAGCCCGTGGCGCCTGTTTTAATTTCATTCAGATGTTCTTGCCATCGCTACCGAATTCACAAATAGAAGACAAATGTTGACCCAAGATATCTCATCCGATGTAATCTGATTCCTTAGATTCGCGCGAGGACTAAAAAAAACGTCCTGGGAACATCAGACCCAGTGAGAAGTCTAAAATGTAAATATCAAATGTTTTTAAAAAAATATGTCGAGAAATTTATTCAAAAAAGTGAAGTATATAATTTGAAGTATATAATTACAAGAAAACTACGAATTTTTATAAATTTTTAAAAAACTTTTTTACAAATTTGAAAAAAATGTATCATTAATGTTACTAATGTAACATATATGGCACCTGTTTAGTGCATATACGGTTACATATTTTTTTGCAAATTGCACTGTTACTATTTTTTCCTTCTTAATTTTATATCATAATATCATACATTTACAAGTATAAAAGTTGATTATGTTGTAAATTGAAATTTCAAGTGATGTTGGGAAATCATAGTGCCGGGCAATATCACTTTGCCAGCATTAACCCAATGTCTTATCCTGGTCTCTCTCTTTTTTTTCACTCTCTCTCTCTCTCTCTCTCGTCCTCTTTATTTCTTTTCCGTTAAAGACGCACTTCTGGGGCCTTTGGTTGCAGCAGTATATCAACAACGATAGTTATACACGTACGTTATAATCGTAAATTAGCCGCAGCAACATAATATATTCGTGGTGCTGTTCGGTTCGCGCGTATCTGTTTTATGCGGTTATTATATATGACAGTACCAGTCATGCCTGCTGTCTTTTTCTGCCGCGCCTCTGTCTTCCACCCGAGCTTCCTTCTCCTTCTTGTACGGCTTCCACCGCCGGCCGACTTTGTTTATGTTCTTACGTTTTATGATTCACTTTTTTTTAATATACACGAGGCCGCGTCCGTGAAAAAAAACAGCGACAACACAATTTCAGCCCGTGAGTAATCATAATCAAACGAATTCATCCCAGCAACAAACTCTCGAATCCCCAACAAAATTGATTGTCCACTTTTTTAACCTTCCCTCTCAGAAAACCAGTCGCTCATATCTACAGAATTATTAGATCTAATAACCACATTGGAAATGGATGTTCACTTCGGGGCACGCAGATTTGACGTTTTCATGTTTCAGAAGTAAATTCATATTGAACTAATCATTTCTTCGCTACCGAAATGTTATTTATTATAACGTAATCGCCTCGGCTGTTTTTATGGTTGTCAAACTCCCTGTGGCTCCTTGCGCTCGCATTCCAGAGTATCCAATAAAGAAAGCAATAAACGAATCATTTTTTATCCCCTATTTCGATAAATATCGAGTTCAGCATATCACTGTGCGGCGACTGTAAAAAATGTCCCAAATATAAAGACAAGCAAACATGTATACTAAAAAATTAATTTATACTGTGACTCTGTAAACATTTTCAAGTTTCCTAAAAATCTTGGGAAGATACTGATATCTTGAGTTAAAACGCATATCATAACATATTTAAGTTTTCAAAAAACATATATATTAAATTAAAACACTAGTATCTTAATCTAAATTAAAAAATAATTTATTTGTTTAAAATTCATCGGACTTTGATATGTATTGCGTGGACTATAAATCTTGTCCAATATTTTATCATATATAAAATGGTTGTCCAAGTTAATTTTGTTATTTTGAAAAACAAGATTTAATTTTTTAATCAATTTGAACGTCTGTCACAATTTAATAACGTTAGACCAGACGTCAATCTCTATATGGGTTTATTATGATATGATTGAATTTTCATTATCATTCAAGAAATTGCGATCAGCTTATTTGTCAACCGCAGCAAAAACCTGTTCGACCAAATGTTCGCGTGTAAATGTCGAGGATTCTTTTTATTTGGGGTGTTGCGTGTGACAAAGTGGAGTTTAGAGATTTCTTAATTCGCAGAGCATCAAGGCAAGAGATAACTCACCAGGCGTCGCTTTTACAAGTTCGACCGAGAAAACGACTACCCTAATATGACTCGCAGTCGGGGCATAACCGCGCGTCTGTCAATAAATCACCGCTGCTCGTGATGTATCCGTGAACACCACCATTGGAACGAGCAGGAGGCCCAGGCGAACAGGCACGAGCCGTCGCATCCTCGTTATGGAATATTAATTAATCGAAGGGGGCCTCGTTTGCTCTGCAACTTGACACCCCCTCTGATGGTACGCCCGTAAACTCTCCGTCCCGTGGACTTCTTCGAATATAAACTACATGCGTAGCTCTCTCACGTATTTATGCATTATAAACATGCCATAATGTTATGATTGCAGATGTTGGCTCAGTAGTCAAAAAGAAAAGAAAAACGGCAAGGTCGTGATGCAAAACCGATAGACTTGGTCAGTCGCTTATTTTTCTTTTTTCTCCACCGCGAGTTATGTCGTGCCCGGGGCTAACGTGTAACACAAGAAGTTGTGCGTCAGTGTGAAATATGGCGCTACAAATAAGAAATGTAAAAAAAAGAGATCAAAATTGTATTTGGGACCGATCAGCTCTCGGAACGTTTATTGCAAGGTAATGGAATAATTCCCGAGTCTGAACGACAGGTTGGGAGTCATGGTTTTATGGTTACGAATTATTTGACGCGATAGAATAATTTCCACGTTATTGATATGTGCAACAATGTTTATTGCGTTTCGATTTTCTCGCGCTGAGAACTGGTACGGACTGAATATGATTGCGTCACGTTCAAATTGCACCGTCCGGCAGAACGATACACGTCAAACTAACGAAATGCGCTCGTTAATAAGCGTGCGATGAGAAAGTGATTCGTAATTACTCTTCGATGCTGGCGGTCATATTCTAATCAATTATTTTGATACGAGATTCATCAGGTCAGACCTGTAACTTTTTTATTTTAATTTATTTTTTCCCTTTCATTTTCATAATTACAAAATGATCATGCACGTCAGGCAACATTATGATGTTTTATTTTAATTTTAACATTTTATTTTTATTTCTTCATTGGAAATATTTTAATATCATTTTACATCTCAATGTTTTATTACACTTTAATTTGTTAGATTTTACGTTACTTTTTCATTTTATTTTTATTTTTTATTTGAGGTATAAAAAAATGGTGTTTTCAAAAGGAAAACAAACGAATGAAACTGCAATATGAACAGTTGAAATGATTGTCGGAGTGATGTTACGTCTAACATTTTCACGAAATGATGATGCATCATAAGCGCAACGCATTCTCAATAACCAGCATACTGATGCAATTAACGCCGAACGTCACCATTATCGAAGCGATGCTTTGATTTCGAAACAACACACGCATTGAAACTGACCATTGTGCTTTTAACATCGGACCTTTCCTCGATACTAACTGCACCGTCCGTTGCACATACTACACCATAAGCTCGTCATCCATTTCGTCAGAATGCCACGTTGTTTCACGGCTGTTACCGTCGTTACCAATGCCGACTGGCATCCTAATATTCGCCACTATTCATCATACAAGTGTAGAAATGTTAATACGCCGCAATAATAAGCCTTGCATTGATTTTTCATCTAGGGCAAAAAACAACTCAAAAAAAAAAGATTTTTTTTTTCTTTTCCAGAAATGGAATAGAAACTTTTTTTCTTGAATAAATAATTTTTTTAATTAAATTTCTGAACTATCATTTTTTTAATATGATTAAAAAAACGCATTTTCAAATAAATCAAAAATGCATGTCAAATTTCATTTTAAAATACATCCATTCAAAAATGTATTTTAACATGCAGTTATAAAAAATGAGAACTCATTATTTATTGGATTAATTTTTTGAATTTCGATATATCTATGAAATTGAATTATTTTAAATTATTTTGCCAGATGAATAAAGATCTGGCTGATCATAATACAGAAAACAAACAAATCAAGGCACAGAGCAACCGAAAGTGGAGGATAGCTAACTAGTTAGGGTGACACATTGACACATCGCCACAAAATTAACACATTCTTCTCTCACTCCCCGTCGGTGCGACGACAATCATGAAATAATGCATCCTATGCGAACAACCGAGGTTGAAATGTGTGGCGGTCGTTGCGGTTCGATATACCTCTCTCTAATCTCGGTTCATGCCACCTGCTCTGACGCACTCTTCCACCATTACCTGTTCGTCACACCCATGCCCTCTATACTTACTAATCAACGCTCGCAATTATCACAAACCATTTTCAGTATGATTGTTGATGGACGAAAACGAATTGTCTCTTTTAAATCAATCAAACCGCAAACAGTCCCTTTATAATTTTAAGTTTTTCCTCATAACTGGACCGCTTGGAAAAAATTTCATAGACGTAAATTTGAATTAAAAAAATAGAAAACTAAAAATTAAAAAAACCTAAGTTTAAGAAAATGAAAAAAAGTTAAAAGACTTTAATGCAAGAATCTTTATACTTTTTCAGGTTTGAAAAAGTATATATTATAAATAGGAAATTTGGCATAAACTTAATGGGGGAAAAATGAACAGGTTGAATGATGTGAAATTGGATCGTATATTTGAGTTTTGAATTTTGTGGTTTGAATAATTAGAAGCAAATCGAATGAAAATGGTTGCGAAAAGTGTTCGCGATTTGATGTAGACGAGATTGATGTGATAAAATGATGTATGAAAGGGATGATGGATGGCCAGCGGTAGCGTGAAATTCGAAGAATTGACAAGTTGGATTGCGCGATCGGGATAATCGACTCTGCCCGCCACATGTTATTAAATGACAATCGAAATACAGGTACTTTATAAAATCTGTTTATATCCGATTTTCGTTGATTACACGCCAAAAGCCTGATGCCTACAACTGATATTATCGTTTTGAATAACATTTCACATTAAACGCTCGCGGCCGTTCCGCGAAAGCTGAAAGTTCAATTATCTCGATAATTAATTAAATTTAAACGGTCGATACGTCCGTGCCTCGTTATACTCGTCAATAATTCACAGAAATCCGTTATGCGTTATGATGTACGTATTCTCCAATGGTCCATTTTTTTAGCCTACATTTTGAAAACAATGTCCCCATTTGGAACGATGGATATACAATTTCTGATTTGAAAATTTTTCTCAATATCATTTTCTATCAAGACAATTGAAAACATGGATCGAAGAGCCGGACTTTGTCATGATCTAAACAACAATTTTGCCACTTATAAAGTACATTGAAATCCAAACTTTTTTAGATAATTTTTTTTTTGAAAACAAATCCTCCGAGCGCAAGTCCGGTTCTTCGATCTATGTCATCAATTTTTTTCATATTATTGTTTTCTTTTTTCTAAAAAAATGACCTTTAATTTAAAATTTATTTTTCTTTTCTCACCTTGAGTGTAAAAAGTACAATAACTATTACAGCATTTAATTTGAAAAATTTTTTCGTAATTTTGAAAATGATTTTCTAAATGATTTTTATTGAGTTTTTTATTTTTCATTATTTTTTCAGAAAATATAAGAAAATGGAAGTTTTTATTATTATTGTTTTAATTTTTCATGTTGCATTTCAATCTTTTTAAATTCACTCTAAAATATATCGAAGAATTTATTTTTAAGTAAACGCATATTATAAAATGTATTTGTAAAACAAACTTATAAATTGTTAAAAACATTTTTCAAAAAGATATTGAGGTTCGTTTTCTTTGTTTAAATTACATTTAATATTTAAAAAAAAAATTTTTGGTATTCATTTTTTGCATTATAAAAAGTGTAACACTATAAATCAAAGCAGTTATCGTTATTAGATTGGCGACGTTCAAAATTGAACGAAAATATACGAAAGAGACAAAGTTGGCCGGGCTCTTAATACTCGACTAATTAATATCCCGTTGCTACCACTTGATCTTGAAAAGCGGAAGTGCGCTCAAGTTCCTCACGGCATAACGCGGCTGCTGCGAAGTTTCGCGGAAATTGCTTCCTCGCTTGGATCCAAGATTGAGAGGCTCCTAAAGTCTTTACTCGTTTTTCTCCTTTGATTGCGCGCTCAGACTGAGAAGGGCATTTTTTAATAATCGACAATTAAAGGGCAATGAGAGTCTCACTTGTAAGTGTTTTCAATATCATCAAGGATACATTTTTTTCGCCCTAATATAATCATCCAACACATTTTTAAACGCTACCACTTTGCTGGTTCATATAAATTTGAGAAAACAGTTTTTTTTCAATTTTTATTATTTAAAAAATAATTTGTCCATCATTTTTTTTTTATTTTGAAGATATGAATTTTAAAATTTTATAGCAAAATCCAACACACGAAGCTGAGAACTCGGCGTTGAAGAAGTGTAAATTACGACATAAAATGTAGCACGGAAGACTTGAGTACGAGTACGATGCACTCGTTTTATGTATGGGCCAAGGCGGCTTTATACTTTCTTGTAAATTGTATTAAAATGGTTGTCTTTTATGATCGTCCTTTATGATCAGCCTGCCTACCAGTTCGTCGCTCTTTGTCAGTGCCTCGTGTGTCTCTTTCTCGGTGCAAGGAGCAAAATTTTTATAAAGGACAGAGCCCAAACATCCGATACGATAGCATCCAACCGAAAAGAGAAGGCGAAAGAAAAAAAAAGAAGCGCGTCCCTCGTTCGGGTTGCACACGCGCGCGTAAATACGAATCTGCGAAGTGTAAGCCCCATATTATATGCGCCCCTTGACATTCGCGTGACATACTAGACGCACCCTTGCGATATTGAATCTTGATTTTATGATTCCCTGTTGACGTCGGTGTAAACTTTTATTTGTAAATTGCAAACAAATCAAACATGAAATCGTTCCATCAGAAACTAACTTGCAACTGTAAAAATAACTTGACTTTTTTCCGGTCGGACCTTTTTTATGTCTTCTTTGATTGTCCCAGGTGGAGTACAAAAAAAAACGATAAAAAACTTGTCAAAAAATAATAAATAAAATTAGTTTCTTCTAAATGCAATTTTAATGTATTCATCAGTTTAAAATGCATTTTATAATGTATGAGACATAAAAACTGTTTGTTTTATTCATTAAAAAACAAATAAACTTGAGAAAAACTCTAATTCAAGGCTAATTCAAGCAATTCCTATCAACTATGAAAGAGCTTTTGTAAATTCGGTACACCGAACAAGTATCCAATAAGAACAAAAAAACGATTCTTCGTTGCAAACTACTCAAGAACGAATCGTCGACCGACTCGCCAATAAAACGCTAATTAATAGCGATGGCTCACTAAAACTGGCAGTAGCTGCTTCGAATAAGTCGTTTCGCGATTATGGCGTGTTTCCGTAGACACGCCTAGCCAGCCGACCAACTAAGTGTTCGCTTGTATAAAAATTAAGTGCTCCACTCAAGTGTAAGGTTGAATTTAAAGCTTGGTTTTGTTTCCATTTCCATTCTATTTCATTTCTCTAATTCACATATCTTGTAAAACTATCGGTCAATTGTTTAACTTTATTGTTCTAATGTTATAACTATTATTTTATGTTAATTTATTATTTTTATTTATTGCCTGGTCATAAATTGTGAAACCTATCATGTCATGTTTGAGAGAGATCAAATTCTGTACCATAGTTGGTTAAACATGAACGATGTGTAGGTATGAAATAATTATTATAGTTAGGTAAACGGGGAGGAGTAATTCGGTTGGTTGAACCAACTAATTTCCTTACTCTCATCCTTATTATTATCTACCCCTTTACACTGATCGCCTTTGCTACGAGTACTTAACACAGCTCGATAAAACGCGTGTCTTCAGATTTATTAAGGCGTGCTTCTTCAGTATCATCCAATTTTACACACTCCACCTCTTAATTTGCCTCTTTATTCAACTTTTTCATATAAATTGTTACATCTTTAAAATATTTTATTTTCAAATATATTACAAATTAAAAATTTTGGTTTTATTTTTAACAAAATTTTCTATGCATTGCAAAATTTACTGAAGGATGAATTAGAAAATGGATATTAACGAAATGCAATGAAAAATGATTTAAAAATGTGTATTAGAGAATCCTTTATAATGCATTTTGAAAAATGCAACGAAGAATGCTTTTATATATGCTTCGATAATAGATAAAAAATGCTGAATATAAAAAAAATTAAAAAAATTTAAATTGTATTATACACTAAACAT
The DNA here is from genome assembly GCA_030522925.1 of Trissolcus japonicus. Lineage (NCBI taxonomy): Eukaryota > Metazoa > Arthropoda > Insecta > Hymenoptera > Scelionidae > Trissolcus > Trissolcus japonicus. The sequence continues at coordinate 15,252 of JAPYZS010000402.1, forward strand.
GAATTAGGTTGGAGAATGATGATCAAAATAAATCAAACAAAAAGTAGGATCCCATTCGGTCTCATTCAGTGAGTGATTAGTCAATGAAAGAAACGTGCAACGGAAGTGCTGAGCCGTCGTAACAATGGAGCCGAGCATCGAGAACTAGAGAAGAGTTCGGGGAGCAAGGTCGGACAGTAGCAAATCGAGACTGGGCAGGTGTCCCAAACCGGAAGACTTTAGTCATGGCGTGCATTCGAATCAATGGGCCGACAAATTCAAACTATGACTTCTGACTGTATAATCCCGCTTTAGTCCTTTCGAATCGGAAAGTGAGAAAGTCTTTGTGCCACACACGCCAGAGTAAGGGCTTTTTCTCTCCAGGTATGTGCCGCTGGTACCAGCAAACTGCCAACAATAACAAAACAAATTTCACACCTCAGACGAAGATCAAGTTCCAAATTGATGATAAAACTTTTTTTTTCCCCAAAAAGGATTCCTCAAGTCCCTGCACTGCGATAAATACGTGAGTTATTTTGAAAAAGGAATAATAATAAAAACTATGATTAACATATCCAATCCAAGTTTTCGAAATATGAAATGTATTCTCTTTCTTTTCTTCTGAAAAAGGGGTCTGTTTTGTTAATATCATTTGTCATCCCAGTGATTTGAGCATAAAGAAAGCTCATGACATTCAGAAGTCACTCGATTAATCACTCAAGGTTCCAATTCATGAACTCACTTTGGCAAGTTGGAAAATGAAATGTTATAAAATATTATAATCTCTGTTGAAATGTGATTCAAATTTTTACATCACAATTTGATACAGAATGAATTTTTATAAAACTAATATAACTACTAAAAAAGAAAAATAGAAAAAAATTTTCAGTGTGAAGGAGGATTCATGTATCAGAATAGGAGGGAGGGGGCATTTTGAACACAATACAATTTGTCTTGTGCAGAGATATCTATTTGACGTAAGATTTTGACGTAAGCGTGTTGGAATGCATAATGAGCAATTGAATAACACTGAATGGTCCATAATGGAAGGCAACTACTACGGTCCATTCACCTTTCGGAGCCCTGGACTCTATCTCATGGCTGCACCCCTGCTGTTTGGCCGGGATGCTTTATGGGTTGCGGAATGCACGTACTACGTACGTATCGGGGCGATGTTCTTGCGAGCGACATCGCGGCGAGGGTACGCCGATTGTGTGCGTGAAACACGAGCGCCTGCAAATAGTCGGGCGCAATAATAATATGCGTATCTGAGGTGCTTTTGTCCGAGATCAACGTAGCGCGGCTAACTTCACAGTCCGGCCGCAGTCATGCAAACTTTTCACACCACACACGTCTTCCCGCGTTTATACGCCATATTTCCTTCCGATATAAACTCGAAGGTTTCGCCGCCCGCCCGGCCGAACATTCTTTATATTCCTCGAGCAAACATTTTCTCCGCTTCTTTTGACCTAAGACGCGCCTCTGAATATTTCGCACGCTTTGCTGCAGTTCACACTCCATGTTTCTTTTTTACTTTCTTTGTTTTTTCTTCGTTTCCCAAAATGTTATATATGGCTCCATTTATGTGCCAATTATGGATGCCATATATGAGACATAAACGAAACATATATGCCACATATATGATAAAATTAATATTGCATAAGCATAGTTGTATTGTCGCATTTATATATGCCTACATTTGTTTTATAAATGTAACCATATATGAGACAAATGGGTTCATAAGTGGACCATGATTGATATGAACCCAGGCAAAAAGGAACTTATATGGGGCATATATGCCTGCATTTATGTCAACATTTTTATAAAAAAATGTGATAGGAAAAAATGAAAAACACTCTGCTTAATACAGAAGCGATAAATTAAGAATCAACGACTTGCACATGCGTGTAATTGGTATTTCGAGGTATAAATTTGATGCTCATACGTTGTAGCAAACGTAGAGCTTGGCGTCGATTAGATTCGTACAATGGCCGGTGAAGAATGCAACCAAGGGTGCCAGGGTGTCACTGCCATGTATATAGCATTGACATCTGTATTAGCGAAGGGTGTCGCACAATCTCTTTCTCTCACTCTCTCTCTCTCACTCTCTCTTTTGCTGTCAGCAGCCGGTTTTCCATCACCGAAAAATAGAGGTGCGAACTTCGACATGATACGCTGCGGCGAATCGGCTGAAAAGCTCCAGTGCGACATTGTGCGACTTCACTAATCTGCTAGGCAAACACAAAGCTGCCTCCTCGACGCCACGGCACGAAAAGTCACACGTCACAAGAGTTACTCAATACTTACAAATCAGATCTCCGGAACAGATGTGTCCAGGCAAACATAGAGATCACCTCTCATTTGCTCTCATTAGGATGGTCAATTTTGAATTTTGTTATTATAAATGGTTGATTTTGGTATTAACATAATCGGATCAGGCTTTCGGAAAGACAGATTTATTCCCGGACTTGAAATAGATTTTTTGTTTTGTCTTATATCTTCTGAAAAAGTGCTATCCAGGATATTCTGAGTTGAGAAATGAAAACATCTAAGAAATGAAAACAAATGTGGAGCCAAAATGTGGCGCAAAAAGTATAAGATGGGTGAATCATAGAGCGTTCGAAACGTATCATCGGGGGATAGTGGCTGTCTCGGTCATGGGTCGCCCATCACTATACTGCTCCCCTCTTCTGTATAACGAGAGTCACCCTGCTCTGACAGTCGGGTTTGCCACGACCACTATTAGTTCAGTTTGGATGGTGCAGTAGTCAGAGTGTTGTAGTTGGCAGAACGTTTCTCGTGTTACGCGGCGCGTCTTTAAGGGATACTCTGTAAACCGGTTGTGTGTGTCTCGTCACTCTTTTCTGGCCGTCGGATCGCGCGAGGCTTGTGTCGAATCGCACGAAAAAGGATGTACCACAACGTGTCCCCGCTGAATGCCGCGCTCTTTTGGGGATTGAGCCTCGGCAAATTCTACGAGCCGTCCTTCCAAGGTAATTTTCTGTTAAATTCTTATGATAATTCACCGGGGCCTTTTACTTTTATTGTTCCTCCTCTTCCACGCAGTCCTAATGGAACGCCGACACTGCCATTTCTATACTGCGCCAGGAGATACGTTTCTATTACAACCGTCCTTCCACCCTCTTCCTTTTTGTGTGTGTTTTTTTTTTGTTTCTTCTTTTCCAACACGGTTCCAACTTTTCAATGGATCCTCCAAAAGTATCTATATCAAAACCAAGAAAAATTAATATCACACAAAATGATCACATAAGTCTCCCAAAATTTTTCCTTGTAATAATAAAATAATAATAATAATGATTTATATTAATAAAATAATAAGAAAACAATAAGTTTTCTTATTATGTTTTTTTATTCCCTGCATATTTTATAAGCAAAAGTAAATAAATATGCATTATCTAATATTTAGCTATTCGATAAGAAATATTAAAAGCGAATAGTCTTCCTTTTTTCCTGAAATAGGATAGTCTGCAAAGTTAAAATAAAAACGTATAGTTTTTTATTAGGCCGCGTCTATAAGTTTCTCTTCGTTCAAGTTTTCTTTTATTTCTTTAATTTCGATTTATTTATTTTTTATTTCAAGTTAACATTGTAAATTATGTTTCCCAGGGCTGAAAATTTATAGTTACAAATGAATGGTTTACAACCGAAGCCTCGGATCGGGCCATTGTCATTTGTCAGGGAACTAATAACTGTAAAGCCGTCCGCGGAATAAGTCAACGCAAAAATGCAGTACACAAATTTGCGAAACGAGCATCTAAAGTTGCGAATCGTTATCGGCGCGGTCGACTACTTTACTTATCTGACGGCGCTAATGAAGTGGTCACAAACCGTTTCTACAAATCTCCTTGATAACGGGTTTTATAAGCCGATAAGAAAAATGCGAAACGTCGCGGCCGTGGAATGCGACTGCGTATTACACGATTTATGAAAACATCGACGGTAACGACCATACGGCGTTTCTTCGCCTACGATTGCCGATCGTCTCTCGGAGCGGTATAATATGTGTCGAAGAAATACAGTCCTGTCATGATCCAATGTCCATGCGACGCAAGTGGCACATCAGGAGGTCTATCACAAAAGAACATCATCCCGGTTTAACTGCACGATCAATGCATTTCATTGCGCGCTTAGTGCTTTAAATTGAAACGTTATGCGAGATAAATCCCGAGCCACTGGCTAATTCACGATTTTTATAACTCGACAAATGGCCGCCGTTTCTTTTAACAATTACCAGTCCCGGTGTTTTGCTTTCGAGTGAGGTACTTGGCAAAAATTGCAACTTTGCAAAACAACAAGGCGAGACTTTTGCAGAGCACTTTAGATGGCTCTGATGATAGCCCCCGATGATGATGGGCGCCATCTAGCGGACGAACAATGACTTTTACAATTAAGGAAATGCAATAAAAAGAAGTGGTATTTACAATGCACACAATAACGAATATATTGGCACGTTATGAGAACTCATATCAAAGACGCCGACTTTATTACTCGTCGTATAACCATTTACGGGGCTGAAAAATTCTGACAACTGTTTGAGTGTTGCTGAGATTTTTCAGTCCAGGTATCACTTTTACAGAAGCGAAACAATTAATATAACTTAGACAAAATTGTTGGGATTGTTTTGTGGAAAAGAAAATGCATTTTGATGTTCACTTGAATAGGCAGTCATGCATAAAATATGCATTTAAAAATGCACTTTAGACAAATGTACATGAAAAATGCATAAAAATCAGATTTTGCATTCCAAAATATATTAAAAATACATTTTAAATCAAATATATTCAAAAATAATTTCAAACATCAGTGCGTTAAAATCTACAAAAAAGTATTACTTAAATATTAAATTGGATCACAAATGGTATATTAAAATGCATTACAGTATGATACACAATTATGATGTAACGTTACAGCAAATTATATATTAGCTTCCACATTTTCATGGAGAGTTTGTTATTACGCTCATCCCCGAAAGCAATAGTCGATTATTTTCACGTAAATTGGTAAAACTCTTTGACATCGTGTATCGGTGTGTATACCGTTAACGCGCGATTCATTCGTCCGCGGTTTACATTACAGTTCACTTCATATATCTTTTGTAAACCTGATCACAGAATATTGATGATTCCACAAACCTTTCAGTTGCCCTTTTAATGACAACATGATTGCTTTTCTAATATTCTCTTATCAGAAAAAAAAATTCAGTTTTCATACTAAAAATATCCTTGTACAGTTTTATTTCTGTTTACCAGATCAAAATCCGATAAGCCCTTAATCGGATGTCCTAGCCAAGCGCTTATGCTGCATGTATTCGATGTGGCCCTGATAAGAAAAACAAATTGGCTAATTGGTGATTTTTTTATTGTTAACAAATTTGGCTGAGCAGCACGTAATATCAAATTTCTGATCATGACCTTAATAGTTCTTGATCAGGTCCACTTTTTTCGGGGTAATTCAATTTTTTTCATAATTTTATTTGTTTTTTTTCTATTAATTTCATCTATTTTTTTCGAACGACAAAAAATACACAAACAAACAAAAAAAAAGTGAAAACAAAATTGTGTTTCAATTGTTTTGCAATTTCTTCAAACACTCACTGTGTGAAAAAGACAAAGGCAAAAAACACCTACGTTATGATGGTTTATTTTTCTGCGGGTTATCCGAGCGTAACGCGGTGTTTAATTAATATTTGGCATGCGGGTCAGGTCGTTTGATTAGCTCGATGTTGCGCGGGCCGATGGACAAGCATGCATCCACGTAGAATGCTGCCAGTTAGTCATGGAAAGAGATGATGACGGGTTGCGCGAAAGCATTCCGGACCAACTGTAATATCACAATCATAACCAGACCCCCTCGTCGGTGCGCCAAATGTCCTTACGCTTCAGCGATATCAAAGAACTTGGTGTTCGTTGGTCGCTCGACGGCATCCTCATCATATCTGGCCGCATTGATTCCAAAAGATCGCTCTCCGAATTATTCGCGGGATAAAGACAACAATGAGTTATGCACGCAGCCCTTTGTTTGCACTTTGCATGGCTATTGTTGCGCGAATCAACTAATATTCATCGCTGCTTCGCTTTTCAATTAGAAACACGAAACGTTGAAGCGCGTCATTGTGATTTCAGTAATTGTTACTAACTCTTCGTCATTGCTTCGTGTCAACATTGATTTTATCAAACAGTTAAACATTCAAATCCAATCTTTTCTCCTAACTCTATAAAGTTTTTGCAACTGTCTTTCATTTTAAATTTTTTCTTTTTTCTTTTTAAAAAAAAATCTTTCTTACGAAAATTCGCAATGAAATATTTTGAAGTTACAAAAACGTTAAAAACATTGAATTATGGAATGTTAAAAACACAAATTAATTGATCGTTGTGCCTGGGAATCGAAATAAGAAAATGTACATGTAAATAACAATTGATGCCTTTCGAGTTGCAATAATTTTATCATTACAAAAATATTTGTAGTAACGTAGATTGGTATCCATTAAATCAGAGCGTAACAGAGCATTTAACATCAGTTTGATATCTCACTATTCCGTTAAATGAGTCGTAAGATATTTCAACAGTTAAAAGGAATGAAATAAGTAGTGAGGAATAGTAGGGTGTACAAAGCCGCCGAACCAAAATTAATAGCAGTTCGACGCCCGTGCGCTCTACTAAGCACCAGCCGCCCACGCTGCACTCTCCTTTTTGCCGTCATTACGCACCGCGTGTTCCAATCTCGGGCACACAAACCTTACAACTACCTACGTTTCGTCCATTATTTATCAAACCGTGGTCAACAATAAGTTCAACTAAAAAAGTGAAATACACATTTTTCCCCGGTTTTGTATTATAGAAAAATGGACAACAAATTATATCGTATTCTGAAAAAGGTTGTTATGCTAAATATATTTGTTTGTATACTTGAACAAATGAAATTTGTAATTCCACTAGATGATGCTGGGGAAAATAAAATTTCATTTGGGCTTAAGAAGATGCATAAATAATGAAACGTTGGTATTTGAAAATCACGATGGCCACTCTTGTTTTAATATACGTTACCATTTGTGCACGGCGCGGAACAGTAGGTGCAGCGAGTAATGTGCCAATATTCATAAACACGTCGAGCACCCGCTCGGCCGTATCTTAGCCGACGCGCTTCATCCTCAACGCGTTCTTATATTACTGCCGTAATCTTGCGTATAATTTAATTTCAAGTACTTGGATTCATTTCGAGATACAAGATTAAAGGAGATTTAACACGCGCGCGACCGTGCGTTTTTCAACTTTCCGAACAGTCTGGTGGTGTTTCTGAAATCAAAATGAAGCAGGTCGCGAGGTACGAAATAAATTAGCTTGTTGTGCAGATTAATCATACTTTCCATTTTTAAAGATTTAACATTAAAAAAAATACCTTATGAGATTTCGAAAATAAAAAGTTTTTCATTTTTTGAAAAAAATATCAAAACCGAACTAGAAAAATTACTTTTGTATATGCACAAAAAATTTTTTGGGAATAAAATTTCAAAAAGAAATATATGTTTCAATTTTTTTACATGAAATTTTTTTACACAAAACCCTGAAATTGAGTCAAGTGAAAGTGTTCATGAACATGAGTTTTAATCTGGAAAGGATTTTTTTATGTTAAATTTTTCTTGAACTTTTAAAAGAAATTAATTTTTCCGTCAAAAGGATTTTCTTTTTCTTCTGAATGTAAACTTAAAAATCGAAAGAGTAAATTAAAGGTAACTATTTTCTCGCGGTAATGCAAATAAAGTCGGCAAAGATTATCATCGACAGGCGCAACTTGAGAAGGAATTTATTGTTTGCGGCGAAGCGAAGGAAAATTAATCCACGAATTACGGTCGTGTCTAATGCCTACGAAAAATGATAATCGTCGGTTGCAGTAATGATACCGGGTGTTGGGGTACAAGGTGGTTACGGCGATAACCGTATTGCAACGCAATGTTGTTGCTTATTTTGCGCGACTCACGACGTGTCGAAGGAACAGTTGGCGAAAATTGAAAAGTTTTCGATTCCCATTTGTTATCAGTAAAACGCGAATAGCCAACGCATGATCTCGTCGTGTAATTTCATACTTAATTTTTTATAACCGCACCGCACACTCCTGCCGAGTATAAAAGTTAACGCTAATAATAAATATCTGGGATAAAAATAAATAATAATGATCCGTACTGGGGATGCGTATTAACCATACGTACATCGCATCAAGACAAATGTTTATACGTTTCGCGTTGAACATACAACGGAAGTGTACAGTCTTTATATTCGCATACGAAAATGCCCGGTATTTATTACCAATTAATATCTAACTACCTACATCAGTCTTCCGAATGTTACACTGCAGAAACATGCTGCTGCCTCTTAATCGTCATAAAAAAACTCTTTTATTTATCAATGTTGATATCTTCTGAATATGCCTGATCTCAAAATATTTTCTCCCCCCGAACAATATTAAACGACTCTTATATAAAATAATCGTCTTGCATTGGACGATCTCGTTTTTCCTAATGATTCTCTATTTAAACATTTTTTATTTAAAATTTAAAATGAGATGCAAAGCAAAACATTTTAAAACAATAATTCATAATTAACTTTACAATAAATGCATTTCAAAAATGATTGAAATATATTTTGTAATTTTACAAAAAATGCATTCAAATATAAATTTTAAAAAAATTGAAAATGAATTTTCTGCAATTCATTGTTTCACTATATACATATTTTTCATTTTTATTCATTAGAAAATTTATTATTTTTTTTTCGTAAAAACTTTCAACGAATATTCAACTTGACTCTTTTGATTTAAAACAAGAAAAACTGGATATATTCAGGATCGTAGGTAGGTACAATGTTGCTCTACCTCCTTTTTAATTTCATACATTATCCTGGGTCGTTGATAGTGTCGTGCAATTTGCCTTAGTCCTTTTCAACGTACGGTATCAGCGCCCGACACACTTGTCCGCGCAATTATTTATTTGTCGTATTTATTATCGCGCTCCGGTAATACGCAGTAGCAACGTATTTATTAGCGGAGATAGGCCACGTCTTTCTTTACCTCTCGGGTAGCTTCCAATTACGTGTACGGCCTGCGACATAAACTTTGTTCATACTTTACGCACATAGTCAGAGAGTCGCGCTGCGTGTATGTGTGTGTGTGTGTGCATCACCAAATAACATAATGAGAGAGTAAAAAACGATTCGCACGCGAGTGCAATGCTGGTCCCGGTGTGCGTGTCGCGTGATAATGTAATAACGTATCTTCGTTGCTCCGAGACCACTTCATAAAGTACACGTGGCCTTTACTAAACCACGGCTTTCTTGATATATTTATTCACCTTATCTGACTGCACGATCAACTTATAAGCGCGAAACACTTTATCGAGAAACTTCTACCCATCCGAAGAGAGATAAGAGACAGTTTTTTTATATCAAAACCACAATTAATCCAAGTTCAATCGAACGGTTTTCAAAATCTGATTATTCTTCATAATCTGACGATATTACTTCATTAAGGAAAACATTATCGTGAATTTTTTTTGCGTTTTCGTTTATAGATTTATAAATTATAAATTATCTTGAAGAATCATTGAACCAAAACTATCAGCATTATTTCAATGCATGTAAAAACCAATATTTTATGAATATTTTTCAAAATGAATTTTGCATTGACACTCAAATAAAAATGTTGCTGATTCAAAACAAATTTGAATAGCAAATTTGCACAACTACTACAAGATCATTTTGTGAATGGATGGACAGACCTTTAGTTATTTGTTATTATTTTTGCAATAACCAAATTTGTCAGTTGTCACAGTTTTTTTTATTGAGTGTTCATTAATAATTTTAAGTTCATTGTTTACTTTGTTAATTATTCACATTCAATGTCTCAAAATTTCATTTGTCTATGTTTTAGCGATAAAACAATTTCTGAACTAATGAAGCTGTTTTTGAGTGGTTAAATGATTTTGTTTGGAATTATAAGGGGATGCGATATTTCGCAAAGGGACGTGTTTTGGAAAGTGCGAGCGTGAAGGGTTGTCGATTGCTTAAGGGTTTTCCCTCGCTAAGGAGTAACATTAGAAAGCACAGCGATGATATATAAGGGATTTGTCTTTGTGGCAGCGTCATACGTCATGCCGCAAATATTAACTCTGATACAGGCCATTCATTCACTTAATTACAAACAGCCGTGATTTAGGCGAGCTGAGCACTAGGGGTCCCCAACACCGACTACGTTACGTAGGTGTCCAAAAAGAAGTGCAGCCAAATGTTCCGCACAACCTTCTTTACGATCTCTCATTTACACAACAAGCTTCATAACCACTCGCTCGAAATCGATCAAAAAAAAATCTCGAGCCGAAATTGTATCGATTGGAAAAGGTAATAAAAAATTGTTTCAAGGAAGGAAACTGTCAGACAAGTGGTTTACAACACAGCTCCTGGGATTTTCCACGCCCGAGCATCTTAATTTACTCGCCAGAAGCTGCAAAGAAATTTTATGTTAAGATTATAATGTATTCATACATTGCACGCCGTTGAATAAATTATCTCATGATATATGGATACATTATGTAAGCAAGGATGAGACGGGCAAACAACTTTTCTGAGGACACACTTTAAATATTCAGCATTGTAAAAATCGCCCCTTAATGAAAAACATCTCGCCTTCGATAGTTGTAAAAACGGAATCACGGTAAATCTTGTTTGCTCAATGTGTGACTTGGCGTTAAGGGAAACGTCAAATTGTTAATTAGAAAATTTGCATGTCGTTTCCAGAGTAAATCACGAAAAAGCGTCGAGAAATGAAAAAGGGGCAAAAAAGCGTGGACCGGTGTAAAGCGAGATTTCTTCTGCGGAGGAATGTCTATATGAGAAGCTCACGAGCGAAGCGACCACCGAGTGAACGCGGTGACGCGTGATGCTGCACATCGACCAAAGGAAAGATCACCGCTGGCTTTTTCCTCAACTGCCGGCTCGGCCTGTGTTTTCTTGTATCTTGCACGAGTCAACCCCGTGTACTCTTTCACGATGAGTGCCGACGATATTAAGCGAATCAAGAACTTAGGGATGCGTACTGAGATATCCTCTCTTCTTCCCCTCTCCTGTATTGCCCTTTCACAAGTGGATTTTCGTGAAACAGAGGGTGATACCAAACGGAGACAGAACAGTCACTTCCTATTTATTAGCTTAACTCAAGAGACAAATACTTGATTTTCAAATTTTTTCCTTTCTATTACAAGAATCAAAATTGTCTACACTTAATGGAAGTGATACAACAATTTTTGATCGTAGAAATTTTTAAGTATAAGAAAATTTCAGACTATCCGACTGAAAGCCTATTTCCATAAGATTGATGCAAAATACTTTAGCAATATTGTGACACAGAAGAATCTTAAAGTTTATTCTCTTAAGCCAAAAGGGTCTGGTTTGATGGCAAAAGGATTATTTTCTTTGTGTGGAAAAGATGTGTTTATTTTTGGACATGAAATAACATTAGGATAAAATTTGTGAGTGAAAATAAAAAGTGGAACTGGTAATAAAGACGGCAATAAAGTTGGAGGTGCTCGAGCGCATTAGAATGAGTCCGGGTTATAATATCAATGCGTAATAACGGAGGAGCAGCAGATTGTCTCCCAAACATGAAAAGCGGCTATGAAACAGAGCGGCTGCTTGTTAGGTTAAGTTAGGTAAGGTTAGCTTTTAACCATAAGTTTGGCAGTTAAGGACTCGAAGAACGAGGCGAGGGTTGAGTTGAGTTTGCGAAAGGCGCTCACCATCTTCGCAAGAAGCTCGTTCTTAGTCGCGGGGATCCTTTCATGCATACCAGAGTACGGTAGAGAACAAGAAAGAGCGGTCCTTCTCGCTCATCTAAGGCATCATGTTCGCTCGCGTCCTTATCCATTTGCCATTGGCTTTCTCCACGTAATGCTATTGCATGAGTTATGCCTGCATATACGCCAAATTGTACGTATCACGCGTGTAAGTAGAAAGAAGAAGGCAGTTTTCGTAAGAGGCCTGGCTAACTTACTTTTACAACCCCAGTTGATCTTGTTTGGATCGTATTAAAAAAATTGCAGATCACCTGGGACCTTCGCAAACACGTCACGAGATCATAGATGAAATATGCCAGACATTTTTCACAGTTATACCCTCAGAAAGTAACAAGCTATAAAAACTCTAATGCTCACAAAAGAAATCCCTTGTCATATTTTTTTTCTTTTCGATTTTGTGTACATCCAAAATTTTTATAGATTATATGATTGATCCAATGACACAATCTATAATTGCAGTTCATAGCATACAAAAAAGTTTTTTGTTGTTGGAATTTTTTTATTTTTGACTGTTGTAAATTAGGGTGATTCAATTTGGCCTTGGAGATTGAGCTTTTAAAAACACTTGGAACGTTGACATCGACCCTCGAGATTCGCAGCGCTCGGAGAGACATTCGAGGGACGCAGAGTTGCCAGTCGTTATCATTTCATTACACGCGCTTAAGCCGCCTAATTGTTAAGAATACGCGCCTCTATTGTTTTTGAGGCTCAACTTATTAATACAACGGCCGTTTCCCAGTTAGCGGAAATCACGATGAACGCACCATAATCCGTGAACATATAACCATTAGTGCTTGCTAAATTTTAGCTCTAATCGCTTCTCTCAATAGATAAACCAAAATTTAATAAATTAGCAATGAAAATAAATTTATTAAAAAAAAGTAGCAAAAACAGTTAAAATGTATTTTCAAATTGTCAAATCGAGTTATTCTGATAGGGTCAGTAGGGACGTTTCACGAGCAAGCATTTAACCACAACTGTTGTCTTTCAATAGGGTGAGTTATGGTACCTACATAAACCTACGTCATGCTATAACTCGATGGGATATCAGCGAATGCTGGGAATTTCTTACAAAACGGATTGTGCGGTTAAAACTAAACTTTTGGATATAACCAGGCGAGTTAGGACTTGTTATAATTGAAAGGCATTCACAATGTTGAATATTTTGAAAGAAAAAAAAATTGTTCATTAGAGAGACTGAACTGTAAACGAATAATGTATTACATTATTCGATTATTCGAAACGAATAATTACACTATTCATAGTAAATATAAAATAATTAAATGATAAGTATTTAAACGTGTGAGCAGTATTTGTTTCAAAATTTTTAAATTACCCACAGGGACAAAAATATACGTACCAATATATGTCGAATTTATATTTATTATATAAATAATGTATATTTTTTTATGAAATTTATATTTAATTTATATTAAATTTATATAAGTTATTGCCACTTTATAAATAATTTATAAATGAGATATGTAGAATATATACGAATATATTTTAAGTATATAAAATATATGTAAAATATATTTTGAACTATATTTTTGTCCGTGTGGGCAAGAATATAATCCATTTGAACTACTTCAAATTCAAACAACTCATAAGCTATGTACATGATCTTCAAATTTTGTATGTACATTTTTTATTGTTTGTTATATTATTTTTTTTTTTTTTTTTTTGCAATCTCATAGATACTTTAATAGGTGAAAATTTTCTCAAATTTGCTCAAATTTTGTATAATGATTAGAGAACATATTGAAGAACATTTTCATGAGATCAACTTTATGGTAGTTCTACCTTAACTAAAATGTCTATTATTATCATACAAATATATTGTGTAAAATGGAATATAATTTTAGATAGATTTTTTAAAATGTAATATTTAATTAATAGTCATGATTCAAGCATGTGAGCTTTTAATTTGATTGTAAACCGTCTGAAATTATGCTAATGTGTAAAAAAACACGCGAAGCATCTGGAATTGCAAAATGGCATGTGCGATGCATTGATGACGCTGGCAGCAGGCACTGACGTGTGGTCGCGTCGAATCGTTGATGTTCTCTATTAAATCAAAGAGGCATTCAGGTGGCGGCCGATGCGCTAGGAATCCAAATCGAGGCTATAAAACGAAGGCAGACCTCGAATCACAGCTAAATGTCTCTCGTGCACATCGTTGATCCTCGCTGTTTCTGATGCACAACACTAGCGTAACGCACTAGTGCAACATCCGTTCAACAGCGCACCCTCCCAATAAAAGTCCGTTCGGAGGGATTAATCGTTCACATTAAAACAATTTTGTTCCAATCTTGATTATAAACTTTGACCATGTAATTTTTTACAAAATTGACAAATTGAACAAATTTGCAAAAGATTTGCAAAAATTTTACAAAAATGAAAAGAAATGACTTATCAAAATTTTCTAAACCGATCATTACATGATGTACAAGTTTTCATTAAAAGATATATAATTTTACAATGATTTGCCATATTTTTTTATTTCTGTTTTAAAAAAATGTCCATGATACTGCTATTTTGTATGAAATTTTTTCTCTGTGTAAGAAATTGAACTGAAAACCAAGTTTACTAAACTTAAGGAATATTTTTCTCAGTGCTGAAAAAAGTCGCGCGAAGAACGACGTTATTCACGCAACTAATTACAAGTCGAATATTTTGTCGTAGCGCATCGGGCAAGAAAGAAAGCTGGGCGTTATCTCGGCAATCCCTCGACGACACCTTAACACTTTAATATATATTTAAGATATCCAACTCGCTTAAAGTGGCTGCGTAGGTATTCGTTAGCTTTTAATTAAAGATACGCGTTGCGACGTTCTCTCTATCTTCTGATTGTCTATAGACCGGCGGTGCTTTTCACGCCGAGGGGCTAACTCTAAATGATAGGGCAGTTATGGCACGAGATACACACGCGCAAAAATGAAAAATGAAAAAAGAAAAAAGCCACGTGTATATAGACATAGTGCGAAAATAAAATGCCGGGGCTTTATTGCCCCCGGCTTTACCACCTGTCATCATGCCGCGAAATCTCGCCGCGCTCGCTGTTTATCATCCTGCTGGGAAAAATGCATTCATTTGAAGCGGCCCTCCGGCTCTTAACACTTCCGTTAATTATGCGACCCGTGGCCCTTAAGTGTGATTTCTCGTGGTATATTCTTCCTTCATGGCCACTTTGCCACGCAACTTCAATTCTTTTCGCTAGATAAGGCTTTTAATGTCTTCACTTCACTATATACAATTTAATCGAATCGAAAAAAAAAACAACAAGTTTAAATCATTTATACGCCTTCTCCTTCTTAACAATACTGAAATAACTGTTTACTGAATACTATTTTTGAGATAAAAAAACGAACAATATTCCCTGTAAAGACAATGCATTTGGTATAAATTTACATAATTTTTTTGTTTCTTTTTCAAGTGTTATTATAATGTTGGTGTGAATTTAAATTTGAAAAGTAACTTTTTTATGAAAATTGAGTTGTATATTGAGGATTCAATAAATGTTATCACCTTTGAACTTGTTTATTGCAAGTTTTGTTTGGTCATAAAGCCAAGCCAATTATAAAGATAAACTGTAACTAAACGACAGAAGACTTAATTAGTATAACCGATCAACTTATCTTAAGTACTTAATTGTGAAGAAAAAAATTATCTAAACGATCCAGGAGCGACAAGTTCGCGAAATGACCGTTTGTCTGATTTATCAAATAGAACAGAGGCGAGACTTGGATGACGCTGATTAAAACCACTTCAGAAAACATCATCCGGCATTCCACAGCGAAATAAAAACTAACGAGGATGAGAGTTTTTCCCCGAAAGTATATCGGCTATTAATCGTCGCAGCATTCCCATAAGCAAACTTTCACATTCCCCGAAGTCGTCTCGAGCAATCGTACCCCATAAAGCAATCCCGAATGGTTTCAATACGGCCAGCTTTGCATGGGCAATCGTTTCCCTAAACATTGATACGCATGAACGAGCGATTTCCTCCTTCGCATACGTTAAAAAGACGACCTCTCCTCGGCTGCAAGAGATGTGCGACCCTGCAGAGTCACTCGCGATTTTCTTACTCCCGTATCTCAATAACTAGGAAGAAACAAATATCCGATATAACGGCACGCACATAAATTCGTGAGACCATTTAATTGAAACGGGAAGTCGGTCCTTGAAAAACAATTCCTCCCCCCCCCCTCTCTCTCTCTCTCTCTTTTCCTCTTTTTCCCTCCATGCTGTAGAAAAAAAATATAAAAAGGTTTCACATATATAAAAAAAGCAAAGTCGACTTCGACAATGATTGAACACCAGAGTCTTCCAGTTGACATCTTTTTACATATTTTATCTGACTTAAAATTTGACAAATCAAGTGTGATTAACAATTTAATTTAGAACCCTTTTTATTAATCAGAATCTCAACTGAAGGAACTTCTTATAGCTTTCTAATTATGAAAAGATAAATCGAAGAAGTAAAAGACACATGAAAAAAATGCATCAATTGCAAGACATCTAAGAATATCCAAATTATAGAAACCTGAAGAAAAGGTTGATCTAACTATTTCCACTATAAAATAGAAAAAAAACTGAAAGTTATTCAGTTGTTCCGCAGTCTGATATGTTAAACTGTTGGCGAGAATGCAGTTTTGTATTCTCCCAGAACGAAGAACGAAAAACAAACAATAGGTGCGATCGGGTTTGGGAAATGGTATCCGACGTGATATAGAATGTTGCGCGATGAGAGAGAAAGAAAGGGAAAACGTGCTCCTGATATTGCAGAAGCCGTCCGATTGTTCGATCGGAGAGAAGCAATCTTATTATCCGGCTCTTACGTGTAAATTACGGTGCATGTGTAATCGGATGTCTCTCGACTACCGACACATTCTTTGAATTGCTTGAAATGCATCGAGTCCGAGATCCGGATAATGACGTTATTGCGAGGATGAAACGCGGGTTTCACAAGTCTTTAGCATACCATCGGTAATAGCCGCTGCTGTTTACCCAGCTAATAACAAAATAATCCTGTCTCGCATGGTGTCCGAGTTGTTATAATTATACAGATTACGTCTGTCAAATTGCTTCATTTATTTACTCAAGACTAACTTTTTATTGGGCCATCTTGAATGTTGTAAAGAAAACAAATGAAATACAGGAAAAAAGAAAAACCCGAAAAATAGAAAACACGAAATTATTAAAATAATAATAAAATTATTATTTTTGACAAATAAGTGTGAATTAATGCAGTTATTTAATCAACAACTTATTTTTGGTCATACATATTATTTATTAATAGTGATAAACTGAGAACCATCAATTATCAATTCTTTTATATTTAGATAGAGCAGCGGTTAAAGATTTGGGCTACCACTTAAGATCGAATGTTCGAATCTCGATGATTTTTTACTTTCAAATCAATTTGTAGTTTACTGTATCTATCTATTATGTATGAAATATTTATATTCATTAAACTTTATAATAGTTAAGTTAGATTTTAAAATTTATTTGAAAATGGCTGTAATGTGGAAACTTTATCTGGACCTGAGGTGGCCCAGATAAAAGACCGGATCTGGGCTCACCGGTCAGGTTCATAATTCAACCCGAGCAAAATTTCATCGAGCGACAGTGACCATAAGGTGTTTATATTTTCGTGTTAAACATTCTCTTACCATTCAAAATTAAGATGCAAATCGCTCATCTAATTCTAATTTATCACAGGAGGCAACTCGGTTGCAAATTGGTTGTAAAAGGGAAAGAAAAAGAAAAAAAGCGAAGACAAATTTCTGAGAACACTTTTATGTCCTCAGATTGCGGATTTTCTACAAAAGTTGAATGATTGTCAGAGAGATTAGTCGAAATGGTTAGGAATTTATTGTGAGCGCGAAGCGGCGCAACAAGTCGATATATAAGTCGGTATCATCGATCGGTTGACTGATTTATTAGCGAGAGTTGCGTACGCGACCGCGATGCGTCTCTTGGTGCGGACGTTGAAAGGCGAGGCAAGGCGGCGGCTGCTCGACCGGCTGTAGCCTTTCACACAAACGTATATTTATTTGCAGCCGATGGAACGCGCGGCCTGCAACCAACGAGTCCCGAGTCCATACCAAACAATTTCATTTTATCCTCCGCGCCCGGAAATCGCGAGAATCACCGCTGTGTATTTTTATAGCCGGCCCCGTTCGGTCCGCCTCGCTGTTTTACAATCCGAGTCTTACTTCATTTTCGGAATAAATATTTGCCTGCAATGTTTTGTATTTCTGAGCGATCTCAGATGGACTGAAAAAAACTCTCAATTGAGTAAGAAAATTGAAAGAGTAGAAAATTATAACATTTCAAAAACACGAGATTTTTTTATAAGAACTTATAAATTCATACAAAATTAAATAAATTGCACGGCCACTTTTTCAATGCAAATTGAAAGTTGAAATCTATTGTCTGTAAATCTCGCTGATTTATGTGAAATTAATACATTTGATTATTTCATGCTTGCAACTGATTAAATCAAATGAAGAACCTTATATGAATGTAAATTGGAAGATAAAATATTCATCAGGTGATAAATTGCTGATAGAATATTGCTGGTGACTTGATTTTTGTTTTTTTTTTTTTAATAAAAATTCGTGCGTCAAATCCATCTAATCTAATTTATAAAAAGTTTGTAATGGGACAGGCAAACAGAAAGTGATGTGCGAATAATTCACTCGCTCAATTTCCCTTCTGCCAGCCACTTTATCTTTGATCGACAATTTTCAAACTCATTACAATCTATCATAAGAAATTATTTTTGGAAAAACATAATTCTCTAATTAAATAGTCTAATGAAAAAAAACTGACGCGACATATTTTAAATTAAAACAAAAATTAAAAAACAAATTTTTCTCTTTTTTTGCAGGGAAGAAAAAATTTTCTGCCGATCCTTCATGCTGTCCGGTGTGCGGTGTGACAGTCCGACCACAAGAATTGGAGCAACATTTTGTGCAAGAATTGGATCGTCTGTATAAAGTGACATCGCAGCCATCTCGTCCAAGATCATCAAGGCCGACCTTGCCTACTGGACATCCGCAGGATCATCATGGTTCCATCTTGCATGCACCTTCGGCTGCAGATGGCACACCTCTGGGTCGATGGGAAACTTACAAACGAATCAAAGCAAACAGACAGGTACGAAATATCAATAATATATATGAAAAAAAATGACATTCTAACTAGATATATGAAAACATTAAAGTGGATTTAATTGTATGATTTCAGGCGAGAATCCGAGTGAAAAATCGTAAAAGAAAAGCAGACGAGCCGGCGTGTCCAGTTTGTAACGAGAGACTTTCCGGAACTCCGGAAGAACTCAACCAGCATGTTGAACGTTGTCTTAACAAGCACAACGGAAACCCCATGGGTCCAAATGTTGGCTTGGATGAGGAAGAAGTTGATGTCGAAGGTGATTCAGAGACATTTGAAGAGTATGAATGGGCCGGTCAAAGGAGAATCCGAGCAACTACGATGCTTGTGGGAGGTTTCTCAGGTGACACTTCAGTTGCATTTTTTTATTCAATTCTTGATAAAAATGACAGACTCATGATATTTTTTAAAACATTTTAATGTTTCTAATATTTTCATTTTCATTTTTTTAATTTAAAATCTGAGAATAACTTTCCATGTCTGGCTATTTTTTAAATTGAAAAAAATGTTTTATATTTCTTAGCGGTCGGTTTAGCAACATCATCAAGTAGTCGAAACCAGGCAGAGGAAGAGGATGTAGATCTAGTGGTGGACGGTGACGATGCAGCCCAATTTGGACCCGCACAGTATTCAGAGGCAGACGTGGTCGCCCCCCGATTAGACGGCACTCGAGAACAAAAGGAACGCGATGCTCTTCGAGAAGCGGTGATATCACCGAACGCACCTTCGTACACGCCGCCTGATCAAAACCGTAACAGTACTCAAGTTGATGTGAAATCCGAGCCGGGATCGACGACACCTTCAGCATCACAAAGTGAAACTGATGAGAACGGACTTTTAACAAACACAAAGAAAGAAAACGAAGCACCTGTTATTGAAGCTCTCCGAGGTCGAATCAGGGAACTTGAGGCAGAAACGCGAGGGCAACCTTTTAAATGCCTCATATGCATGGTAAGTTCTTTTTTTTGTTCAGCAAGTGAAAACGGGTGATTGAATTTAATCAAGGTAATTAATTTTATAACAGTGAAAATATTGCAGCCAATAAAATCCGTTGGAAATAGTTTGTTCAAATAATTTTGTTAACTTTTCAATTTGGCTGATAACGATATTGGTAGAATATTATATTGACTGAAAATTAATCACTGAAAATGATTGTGTTAGTCATATCATACTTTTGAATATCTAACGGTACGTGTCGCGTTTCAATCGCAAAGCAATAACCACACATTACATACTCGATAAATTGCAATACACATGTTGCGTTGCTTACTATTCGAATGGGCATCTATAAATTTATTATATCCCACACGTTCGTGTAGATTAATTATTATTAATACATCACACTTGTTGTTCTCTTTACCATAATTACTTGAATGGTATAGCAGTTAATATTCGTTTACATTCATCAAATTGGTTGGTTTTCTGGATATTTCTTATGCTAGCATAATATTTTTTAACCAAGCTGAAGTTAGAAAAAACGGTTTTTTGTTTTAGGAACAATACAAGAAACCAGTTACATCTGTTTGCTGTTGGCATGTACATTGTGAACAGTGTTGGCTTCATACATTGGTAGGATAATTTTTGTTTTCGACTGTTTTTATTTATTTTATAAAAGAGTGACAAAATTTATATTGAACAAATATTTTTTCAAACTACTTTCAGGGAGCGAAGAAATTGTGTCCACAATGTAACATGATTACATCGCCGTCAGACCTGCGACGGATCTACATGTGAAGCCTCTCAGACATACAGATAACAGTGTTTTTAATATGAGAAAAAAAAAAGATTATTCTGGTGACGGACGGCGAACAGGCTTTAACATAGCTTGCAATCGTGTGTATATTTGTACAATATGTTGCAAATTAACAATATAAATATCGTTATATATATTATACATATATTAGCTCTAGCAAATTAATTTTCATAGATCGTCCACACTGAATAGATAATGTTGTATTCACCCATACTGCCGTGACACAAATTTTTGCAACTTAAATAAGATTCACGATTGCATGAATATTTTTCAGTCTTCCTCTGGGCGTTGTTCAACGTTCGCGTTCTTTCAATGTTTCTTCGAATTTCGATGCACTTTTGTGTCAATCCAGTAGACATTTGTAGACTTATTAATTAATCTGTTATTATTGTTATATTTATTATAATTTTAGACATCTTGGTACTTTAAAAATTATACTTTCATTCAGTTACCATATCCTCTTTTTTTAATGTAAATTTCGAATCAAAAAAGTTGAGCTAGTATGATAATGGAGGTCGTTTTGCTTCTATATTCTGAATACGATAAAAATTGAGCAAAATTTCATGTAAGACTATTTTTGAAGAATAGTTAACATCACTGATGTAAGTAAAGTCCGACTTGAAAATGTAACAAATTTGAAAAACTACGCAATAAAATGTGTGCGAAATATAATCTTCTGCACTGAAAACTGCATGAATTTGCGCATTTTCGTTGTAAATTAGATCTTTTATTTGTAAATATGTAAAGATCATTTGAGACATTTCTGCAGTGAAATCGTTTGATCATGTTTGGTACAACTGTAGTTGTTTTATTGCACCCAAAAATGTTTCTAAAACACTCCAATCTTGACATTGTAAATACACGCGTCAAAACACGCAAAATGGTGGAAAAGAATAAAGCAACCAATACAACTGTGAAATTGAATCGCCTTTCTTATTTATTTACACCTAAAATTTGCATTTCACCAATTTTCTTTCCCCATGAATGTTTTTCTACGTATGGATATTTCATCGAACTTTTTATCGTTCAATTTCTCTCTTCAACTGGCGCAAAATTGACTAACGAATTTCTTATTTTTAAACCCTATATTGAAACATGCAAAAACCGAATTGTCATCGGAGAGAATAAAAGAAAATTTCGATTCGACGAACGCAAAATGGAATATGAAACAGGTAAGCAGGTGGAGACAACTTTGTAAACGCTCCGCCTATCGCTCTACATTGTTAACGATTTTGCGCACAACTTCCGGTGCATGAATATTTGCCATTTTTCGCACATCGTAACACTCGTCCTTTTCCAATTCTATTCTTGAAAGTCAATATCTTAACTAAAATCAACATTGGATCAATTTGATGACTCAAAATCATCAAGAAAACTAAATATACATCAACATTCTAATGTTGAGTCACGTCTAATTTTATATTAAATTAATAAAGATTAAATTTTTATTAAAATTCATAATGTTATACGCGACTGTAGAAATTAATTTACATTTTTAAAACCAAGGATAATTTGTGAACGAAAAAATTTGCGGAGAAAGGCCAAGACAGAAAAGGGAACATTTAGTAAAATTTTAGGTGGAATAAACAATTTTGCAGATACTTTTTGCAATCGCAATGCTAACGAGCAAAAGAGATATTAAATAGAAGTGCGAGGTGACATCAGCAGAGGGCGTACCTCAACGGGAGAGAAATTGCGCTTATGTCGCGCGGCGCAATCGCAGCTTTGTTTCGCGCGTGCGATCGCGAGTAAGCTGACGCCGCCCACCGTCCTATCCGAATTGAGTATGTTCCATTCCGCAGGTAGACAACCCACCGCGCCAAGACGAGAGAAACTAGGCGTATTTGCGCGCCTAGATGAGAGTCATTCTTCACGCAGACACGAATATAAGATGCAACTTGCGCAAGAGGATAGGCGTTTTCAAGCCACGGCCTCTGCTGCACTTGTCGACGCCCTTGCACCGACCGCCACTCATTGTCCCTTCCACTCTCTTCTACACTCAAATCACCGGCTGCTTTCTTGATACCACCGATTAACTATACCACGTCATACAGACACGGAAGTAAACCGATTATCTTCAAGATTCATGACTACCTACTTTCTATCCTCCAAGCTCGTTTTCTCCGCTGCAAACTTGTCAGCAATATGAACTCTGTTTATCAGGGAACCACATTTTCCACTGTAACATTTTTTTGCCAAAAAGAAATCATACACGCCGTTGCAAAAGATCACTTGAAGTTTTTATCTTTGAAGTAATGTTTGTCGTGTAAATATATAGTTGTACTTTGATGATAATTACGATGCAAGATCGCTCAAAGGTATTAGATTGAGAACATGGGAAAGAAGAACAAACATTTTCTAGTAAAACAGACTTTGGAAATTGCGTCGCGTCTTTTTTGCATCACTTTTATGATCGAGTCATCAACATGCATAAGAAAGCGATCTTTTAACTTGAAGAAAATGATGATATAATATTTCGACATAGTCCATGAGAATAGTTTAGCTCTAAAGTTTATAAATATTTTTAAATGGGAAACAAATGAGTGAAAAAATAAAAATGAATTTGAATTCGAGCATAAGAAATTGAATGGCACAAACATTGGGGTTGAATCTTATATTTTTTGATGAAATTTCACCTAAAATTGATGTTTTGTAAATATTTGTTCGTGGTCATTTGTAATAATTGTAATAATTTGTAATATTGTGTGAAAATACAGCACTACAGAACAAGATAGATTTCAAATTTGACATTAATACACAATTTCAACTACTTTTTTTTATATTCTAGATTTTAACCTTCTGTTGGTCAAGTCAACCATGTAACCTGAATAGTGGCGCGGTGTACTGAGTACGCAAGAAAGTTCAAACTCAATAATCAATATAATATAACATTTTAATCAATTATAATGATCAGGAATGTTGTTTTAATTAATTAAATAAATGTTTAAATGAAAACAATTTTTTTTTATTTTATATTACTCACAAATGAAATACTCGCATTACTCGCAAATATATTAATGAGTCAAAACAAGATTGATCATCTGTCAAACAAACTGCACACTGAGTTTTGTCTGCAGAATCCTATACATTATTTTTTTTTTATTTTTTGAGGCGGATTATAGATTGAACATTATTTATAAACATCGCAGTATTGCACATGATGACATTTAATTGGATTTTTAAATACTTCATGAACATTAAGAGGTGTATTATGAAATACAAAAGGGTTTTAAGACGAAATTTTAATTTTAAGATTGATTTTTCATTAAAAATCCGTGTGTTTACTGAGTACACCGCTCGACCAACAGAAAATTAAATCTGAGCGTTTTCAATCAAATGGGTTAAAACAGTATAATTTAATATAATAGCATAGATTGTGATCAAATATCTTTGCTGTTCTGTAATATTATAAGTCTAAAGTTGAAAATTAAAAGATACATAAAAATAAATAATTTTCTATAAGATAAAGGAGCGTTTTAAGAATTGGTTTTTGAAAATTTTTGACATTCAATCCCAATTTTTATCCCATTTATTTTCTCATACCCAAAATAGCATACATGACTTTCTTCAAATGTTTGCAAGCATTCAATTATTGCGTTGAAAATTCATCCCAGCCCCCCGTAGGAAGAAACAATGAACAATATCAAAGATTCAATAAAATGATAAAATAAAGGTGCCCTAGTAGAAATTCAATTAGGCGTGCCCCATTAAAGATGAGGGCCAGACTTGATTTGCGGTCTTAAGCCTAAATTAGGGTTACCCTAATTTGGCTCTAGTGTACACCAAATATGATTACCATTTTTTAAATCAATAATTTTCAAACATGGTAACCCAATAGGGGCCCGGCGTGGCTCTCGTAAATGAGGCCCACGTTAGAATGCAACGCTCATTTTTAGTATGGCCCCGACGTGGTTTTAGTATTTGAACTTAGAAAAAATTTTTGACTTTGACAAAAAATGTGCTTAATATAAAACTTCAGACCGGGCGTTCATGAGATTGCCATTCCACAACCACATCAGAAAATCGTATTAGGCCCACACCAGGCCCTGGCCGGGTGATATGGTTTACCAAACGAGGGCCACCTCCAAATCGAGCGTTACATTCTATCGTGGGCCACTCAAGAAGTCCAGATGTGGGCCGCATGTTAAGTATGGTTGCCTCGTCAGATCCACGCGTAAGCCGACTTACAATTTCTACTAGGGTGTATTTAATACTCTTTAGCAAACGGGGTCAATGATAAAACAATAAACTTCAGTGTTCTAGCTTTATTACAAAGCCAAATTAGTACTGTACAGTGCACATTATTGTGTTTCACAATAGAATATAAAAGTAAATTAAGAATATCTTTTAAAATTATGGGCACTTTATAGATACATTAAACCTACGCAATAATATATATTACAGTGTCATTTTTTCATTAAAATATAATATATATCAACCTCATTAATATCAGTCGCCTCGAAGAACACACGGTAGGCATTTTGATTATATACATTTGGAATGAAACATCTAAAATTGGTTTTAAAAATTACCATTCGTATGTGACATTTGTCGATGCGCTTTTTGTATAAAAATACTGCTGTATAAAGCTCGGAAGTAGAATAATCGACAATTTAAATCAAACTTGTTCCCGTTAATTAATTCGATCACTTTCTTATTATCTATTGTATTTAAACTTTCTTACATGCCTTTACATTTCTATTTAGCACATATTGGTAACATTTAAATTTTCATGCTGACAATGTTGTGTTTATACAATATATCAACAGTTGCACATACCTGTGACGAGAAAAGCAATTGTTTTCTTATCAAAAACTTTTTATTAAAATGTGTAAATTCATTATCGGAATCCGATAATAACACTTGTATGTGCAACTAAAGCTGATCAAAGTTATATAATTAATGCAATAAAAAAGGTAAAATTTCAGAGAACGACATTTATTTTTGTGAATTTTTGTTAAATTCTGTTTTAGTGATATTTGATGGGCATATCCCCATATTGTCGATATTTTGCAGAGCTTCAAGATACAAATTCAACATGATGCTCAGCAGTACTAAATAGTTTCCATAAACTATGTCTGATTTATTTTTCATTGACTGATAAAAATTTCAAACAGTTCAATTTTATCTACTTTATTTCATCGCGCACCTTAGTGCCAGTACATAAACATCGGTACAGAATAAAAAAATTGTCGAATAACTTTTTGAACATTGCATCATGACGATTTGTTGCAGATCAGAGTTGAAAATTTCATTGCATCTCGATAAATATCATTTCGTTTTGCTCGATAAAATTTTTATATAGATATAAAAAACAATAATATAATTCATTAAGAGAGATCTATGTGTGTTGTAAATTGTTCATGTTGTTTTTTTTACACTTAAAAGAAACCTATAACAAAGTCGTTGTACAAATGACGTTCGCTTAGAAATTAATATTATTTGCAATAAAAGGGGCAAAAAACTTGCAATGAAAATATATATCACAAATCAGTCGATTGATCCTATAAGAATCTGGACTTGAACTGCTCAAGCATCTACTAGTTTCACGGCAATATCAATTCGCTAACAAAATTATTACACAATTGCGAAATCACAGTAACGCACTTTAACTTGGAAAATGTCTTTGGTGTTTCTTTTTTATATCGTAAAATTTGCATTCGATATATTTTCTCACACCGCCGTTAAAACATAACATTGAAGCTAGTGGACACTTGATCGCAGACGGCACATAAAATGCAAAAAACTAATTGATCAAATATGATTGCAATTTTTACAATTAATACCGCTTAAACTTGATCGGACTCGTTATATTTGCTGGAACTGCTTCCGTCCTTCGACGGGTAACCGTTGGCCATCTTTTGGTAGTGTTGCTTCCAAAGATTTTGTGGCCGAGTTCGATCCAAATGGTCGTACTCCATTTCGGTGTTGTTAAGTTTAATTTCGGCGTACAGATGTTCATTCTTTTTGAGGTCACACTCATCTATTGTATCGTACACGTTGATGTTCGGGTTGTTCAAATCGGCGTCTTTATTTTTCATGTCTGTTGTTTGGCCAAATTGAAGACCATAGGCACCTACAAGATTTTTCAACATTAAATATAACAATTTATAAGGACAAAAATTGAAAAGAATAATCATAGAATCATTAATTTAAATCATGTTTCTAAAACGATTGAACAATTCTTAAATTGAAGCAATTTAAAGAACAATAAACAAATTTATTTTGTTTATCATTTCTACTTTATTGTAATAGAAACAATAAACTTGCTCTTTTGTTTTCGAGAATGGCTCAATTTCCATTTGAAAATGTGATACATTCAACATATGAAAAAAGGTACCTTTGATACTATTATCATCATCATCATCTACGGTACATTTAGCAAAAGCGAACTTTTCTCCATTACTGTTCTTTTTTATGAAATCGTTTCTGAAATTGATATTGTTCAGTAGAGTGGCAGTTCCATCATCTGACTTTGTGGATGAACCCTGATACGAGTATACAGGATTATCAAACTGGTTGCGCTCTGTAAACAAATACAACAATGTTAATTTTTATTCGTTCTATTTATTTTGATTTTATTTGTTTGCTTTTTTTTTGCTTTCTTTTTATTTTTTATAAATTTAGTATTTATATTTTTCTTTGCAATCTTTTATTTTTCATCTGATTCATCGTTAGTTACCTGGAGGTGTGACAGGTTCAGCAATGTACTGAACTTGAGCAATTTCTTTCTTCAGACTAGCTACTCTTCGTCGATGGTACAAATATGCTGCTGCAACAATAGCTATGACTACGATCAATGCAAATATAGCAGCAACGTAACTTCCTGCAGTACTCGTGTCCTTTTCTTTGTAATTCGCATAAGCAGAAATTAATCTATCACAGTTCTCACCTGTAAAAACATTTAACATTAAAGAAGAAAGAAAACAAACAACTTTTAACTTCAAAAACTCTTTTCAATTCAAATATCTCACCTTCGAAACCAAATTTGCAAACACATCCGCGAATAACGTCACAAGTAAAGTTCTCGTTTTTGCAATCGCACTGCTGTAAGCAGTCATCGCCATAAGACCAAGCAGGGCAAACTATAAAAAAGAAAGATTTTCAGATTATATAAGAATAATTTGACAAAGGTTGAGGCAGTTGGGGTAAATGTGACACTAAGGGTAATATAACACTATTGAAATTGGGTTGACACCTTGAACCAATTTTCATCTATAATTTCAATGTCATCTTTGTATAAGACAATTTTTATTTTTATAAAATAACAAATAGCAAATTTGTATGAATATTGAATCGTCTTACGTTCATTACAAGTTTGTCCTTTGAAACCAGGTGGACATTTGCAGTAGCCATCGCTTTGTCTGCAAACACCGTTATTCTGGCACTTGCATGACTGGGTACAATTATACCCATAAGTTCCTCTCGGGCAGGACTTCTCACAGTTCACTCCTGTCCATCCTGGGAGACACTCACAGGCACCTAAATTTATTGAAAATCATATTTTTGAATTATTGTCGTAATATATTATGTTATTAATTTATCATTCCAATTATGTGAAAATTAATTAATAATTATAACTGATAAAAATAATTTATTTACTTGTAATAATTTTTAATTTTTAAATCAAAAAAATTAATAATTTGTTTCGAATATTTTTCAAATTGTTATTAATTAATTCAATCATTCATTACCTGTAACTGGATGACAAGAAACTTCCTTGGAACATTTGCACTGGTTTTTGCAATCTTGACCGTATGTCCCCCTAGGGCACGGGTGTTCGCAAGTGAGTCCCGAGTAGCCTGGAGGACACACAACCTCCCCAGTCACCGGATCACAGGTGCTCCCTGTAATTTAAAAATAATAAATCAGTCATTCTTAAATGTGTTCAGATCATAGTGAGATGATTTCAATTTTATCAGACAATTTTAATTTATCCAGAGATATTATCTTCTATTGTTATCCAACAGATGTTACTAACAGATGTACAAAACTTTATACTTTCAAATTGTAATCTAATTAATAGCAATTCCATCCAATTGAAGTACTAATTTTAAAATACTTTTAATATCTTTTGACAATTTGATTCACTGTTTCACATTCTTTCTCACACTTACAGTAATTAATTCGTAATGAGTATCAAAAAGTATTGTTTTTAATAGCACATGAAATATCACTTTTTTATTGAAACTTCATTTCAAAATTTTCTTAATTCAAATCTTTATACAGAAAAAAAGCTGAAAAATTTAAATGATATTCCAACAGTAAATATACCATAATGAAATTAATTATAAAATTGTTAGTTGAAAGGATTAATTTGAAGTGTATAGTAAAGAATTATTTGTGTGCCTGACTCCACCAGTGCTATATGACAGTAAGTAGGTCAAAGCGATTTACAAAGCTGTTCCCGTGTTGATACTTACTTAGATTATCACTATACTCCACCCAAAAAACTTTCATCTGTCTTTTTGTCTAAAAGGAAGTCTAGATCTACCATACGTCAATCATACTTCGATCACCCATTCGAAAAGAAGAAATATAGCACTATCTAAAAGCCTTTGAATTCGAATAGAATATCTTCATTCCGTGTAGTTGAACAATTTTTACCATGCTTGTAAAACAGTGAGATCAAATTCTACAGATATACTTAAAGATTTTTATAGAATATATAAACAATTTTTTTTCATTACATTTCTAATTTTATCCATGCTAAAGATTGTGTTTTAAACTTACAACTAGTGAGTTGGGTAACAAACATGCAAAAATTTGAGAAAAAAAAATTAAAAACATTATTCAATTAAATTGAATGAAATAAAATTTTAAGTACAACTGCGTGAATTTACAGTGTAATTATGTAAGAATGTTTTGTTTCTTTTCTTCTTTTTGTGAAAATATTCATTAAGCGAGATAAAACGGAGACGAATGAATGAAATGATGAGATGGCGCGATAGAAAAAGTCTTACCTAGACATTTTTCTTCGCACTTTAAACCGAACCAGCCTTTGTCACAGGGTTGCGAACAATCGGTGCCTTTCCAACCACGGGGACACGTGCAATTTCCTGTTATCTGATCGCAGGTGCCGTTATTTTTGCAGGGACATTCTTTTTTACAATCGTATCCATAAAAACCTCTCTGACATTTTGTCTCACAACGGAGCCCTATTTAATGACAATTAGGAAAATTCCAATAATTTTTTTTTATTTCATATTTTTTTATTACTAAAATATTGAAAATAGTCATCGGATTGATGCACATTTCATTTTAAACTAAATTTTTTGTTCAAATCAACAAACTTAAAATAAAAACAAAAAAAAAAGAAAAAAATTATATCTATGAAAAATTGTTAGATTTGTAAATTTCTTCAAGTTCAAATTTGTTGAATCATGTAAATTGAATTATTTTATCATGTAAGTTGAATCATTTGATGATTTACACACCCCCTTGATATTCATGTGGACATGTACAGATACCGGTTTCGGCGTCGCATTCAATTTTCTCGTTAATCGGTTGTGCACAGTCGCAACGTTTGGTACAATTGTGGCCATAAAATCCATCTTTACATTTTTCTGTACAAAATTCGCCAGTCCAGCCGGGAGCACAAGTGCACGTGCCTGTACGCGGTTGTGAAAAACATAAATTCGGGTGCGTCATTTAACATTCAACTTGTTCCGGTGACAAGAAAGTTTCGTCACTCTCTTGCATAAACATGGTGCTCTTACAATGCAGTTTGTTAAAATCGATGTGATTTGCTGAATTCTCTCGCATTATCATTAAATTCTTTTCATAGGTAATCATTAAACCTCTTTTCATAAAATCATCAAATCGTTTTCAAGTCTTTTAAAAAGTCACATTTCGTTTGTCCCGTTGAAATCACATTAATTTCGTAAGCCATAATTTGAGTGCGATAATTACCATTTTGTGGATTGCAGGAAGCCTTATTCTTACATTTGCAGTTCTCGTCACAGATCTTACCATAAGAACCCATTTTACAAGGCCGATCGCATGTGACGCCACTCAGTCCTGACAAAAGTACGAACATGAATACGAATGTGCATCTTCTTGTACTTACCGATCGTCATTGCTTTTTTTAATTTTCTCAACGATTTTGCACCGGAGGATAGAGCAGAGGGGAGAGAAAGTATGACAAGATGCAAAGTGCAGAGGCATAGAAGTTTAGAATAGTGATTTTTAGCTTGACACAGTGAAGATGAAAATGAGGTGTTAGAATGCTTGTGCTGACGTTCGTAGCATACCCTGAACCGTATATTAAATAAAATTTTAGAAAGCGATATGCGACAATTTGCGAATTGAGAAAAAAAATTAATGTGGTTTATAGAAAGAAGAAATTGCATGAATTAATATTCAGGCAGTCGGACGAGAGGATATTCCCAAAAATTAAAAAGCTACGTGCGATATGACTTACCGGGTGGACAGTTGCACTTGCCAGTGTCCTGTGCGCACGTTGCTCCGTTCTTACAGTTGCATTTGTGGGCACAGTTTTCACCGTAAGTGTTGTCAGGACAAGCTTCGCTGCAGTCGGCTCCGCGGAAACCAGGCGGACAGATACAAGTACCATTCACAGGGTCGCACTCGGCATTTTTCGTGCATTTACAACGGTGCTCGCAATTTTTGCCAAATCTGAGAAGCGGGCAGGGCTGATTGCAGGTTTCCCCGCTCCATCCTGGCTCGCAGATGCAGTCGCCGGACCAAGGATGACACGTTTCAGTGTTTTTCTTTTCGCATCGACAAAACTGAAAATAATGAAAATAGATTAAAATCACAAATTACAAATTTGAATTTTTAAATTAAATTACAAGTTTATCACCAGAACTACCGTAGATAACATTGTTCTCTTTGAAAATTGAAATGTTTATGAAATTATGAAATTGTATGTAAATTTTGAAATAAACAGTGGTTTAAAAATTATAATACAGTTTACTTTTAAATATACCATATTGTAACATAAATTTTATACCTTGTTGCAATTTATTCCATACATATCTTCTCTGCACACTCTTTCTTCGCACGTCAATCCTGTCCAGTTCTCCTTGCATCTGCACTTGCCATCGGTTACATTGCAAATTCCCCCGTGGGCGCAGGTACAATTATTTTTGCAACCCGAGCCCCATTTCCCTGTTTCGCACTGATTGTCGCACTACAAATAATCAGAAAATTAACAAGTTTCAAAACAGATCTAGTACATTTCAAGGCTAGGCGTCAAACAAATTTTTCATATACAAAACAAACTTTTTTGTTAGAATTATTAGTATTTTTTTTTCATTTATTTATTTTAATTATATTATTATATTATTATTAATTGTATAATTATCTTGAAAAATTGTTTTTTATTAAATATCAAAATCTTATTTACTTTTATTCCTCTGTAACCAGGTGCACAGATACAGGTACCGTTCACTGGATCACAAGTTCCGAAATTATGACACTCGCAAACTTTAGTACAGTTTATGCCCCAGTAACCCTGCGGACATGGATCGGCGCATACAGGACCCTGTAAAATTACAGCCAACGTAAGTAACAATTCAAATTCTGATTGACAATGAAAAAAAACAAAATTATAGTTTGCAAAATTGGCGATTTTGTAATAGCCATTCATTTACCGTCCAACCATCCTTGCAGGTACAATTTCCGGTCACTGGACTGCAAATCCCACCGTTTTGACAGCGGCATTCCGATTTGCATGACTCGCCGTGTTTTCCATCGGGACAAACGTCATCACAGCTATTTAAATGAGAGATAAAGACGTATTAATAGATGCTTTGTTCTAAAGACATATCTTCCTTTAGAGATGCACTTTGAATGTATACCAGATGGGTTTGAACTATTTTTATTTTTTAGAAAAATTTCAATCGATAAAAATTGCAAAAAATCTTGCGAAAATTTCTTCCATTTTTATTTTTGTCCTTCTATTCTTTTATATGATTATTCTTATGTTTATTATTACTTTTTTATTTTGTTTTTTAAAGTTTTTGGTTTTAACATATTTTGTTTTTTTCTTTATAGAACCGAGTTGATGAAATTAAATATACTAACAGTGGTCCCGTATATCCAGGAGCACATATGCACTCCCCCGTTATATGATGGCAGCTCCCTCCGTGCCGACATTTACATTTTTCCGCGCAATCCTGACCGTACGTATCGGGGGAGCACAACTTCTCGCACTTTTCCCCGCGCCATCCTCTGGAACAAGTGCACTTCCCATTGTATGGGTTACACGAGGCACCGTTCTCGCATTTGCAGTCATCTTGACAGTCTCTGCCCCACTTGTTATCAGGACAGGCTGCAAAAGTTCAAATAAATTGTTACAAATTTGATAAGCCGATGATTAAACACAACAAAAATTATAGATATCATACGAAGATATCAAAACTGTAACTCGACACAAGCCAACAGAGATAATGAAAAATATGTAGCAGTGGAAAGAAAAGAAGGAAGGCAATCATTATTGTTGTACGAAAATTCAACCTAATAATAAAGATCATAATAATTAATAATAACTTTGTAAAACGTTTTTTAGGTTTTTAGATTTAATTTAGTTTTTTGCACCAGTTTATAAAATTTGCACGCAAAACCTACTTATTTCGCATTGAGGACCTCCATAACCAGGTTCGCATTTGCATTCATCCGGGGCCACGCATGTTCCATGTAGGCAGTTTTTAGAACAAACAGGTACGCATCTGTTATCTTTCGTCTGTGTGTAACCGTCGCAACAGTGTTGAACAGGCCGTTCCTTTGTTAAAACCTGAACATATGCGATCAAAAAATTAAAAAATATACATAGCAAACGTTTAATAATTCTTTTTATTTAACTCAAGTTGGTATTTTTTATTTTGATTTTCAAATTTCATACCTCTTCCTTCACGACTTCTTTGAAGACGATTTTGTATTTTGTACATCTTGGTGGGAAGCTCAAACACCATACGTGTTCTCGAACGGTATAAGGTTGTTGTTCCGCAACCTTAACTTTTACATTATATCTGAAAAAATGAAGTAAAATTAATGTCGAAAATAAATTTGTGTTAAACATTTTTCTTTTGTATTCTTTGTTTGTATAATAATTGTTCAAAAAGCAATCTTTATGTTTATTTCTTTATTATGCTTTTATTAATTTATTTATTTATTCACTCATTAATGCAATGGACAAACATAATTTAATTAATTACAAATTATAATTAAATATTATAATTTAATTTTTGAAAAAAAAAAGAATAAGACTGACGTTTCTTGTTTTGTGCAAACATTAGCTCCTTCCAGGGCGGTTTCAGCATTGAGCGGGATTGTAAAAGTAGCTAGAACCAAACCAAATCGTATAATTGAAGCCATCATTTGTTTGATTCGCCTCATCCAAACACGATGAACTCATGAAACGCCTCTTTATCAAGAACACATGCTTGGTAGATTGATATTGACCAAGTTAAAGAAACATGGAGATAAAATTTCCGCTTCTTGTTCCCCATTTGTCGTTGGTGAAGCTTGGCGTCAATCTTAGCATCATTGAACCTGAAACAACAGGACGGTAATGATTAACCATTCAAAATCAACATCTCTGATTTTAATAACAAACATTGGAAATTAATAAACGAATTTGTATTGAAAAAAATGAAAACAGTCTCACGAAAATTCTTTTCATGAAATTTCGTTCAAGTTGTGAACAAAATTGCAATCATGCGGATTATTGCACAAACACGAAATCTTGACCCGAATTAATACACTTAGTCGGATATAAATGTTTCAAATGAAACGTTGTGTAAAAAATGCAAATATTTTGTATGCCACAAAATGCAGACTCAACAAAACGATAAGTTTCTTTGTGACGACAAAATTAAAAAAAAAATGAATTTTCTCAGCTAAAAGAAAAAAGTTTATTCGATAAGATACTATTTTGAAAAAAAAATTCCAATCCAAATGTTTCTAATTCATCACATAGGAATCCAATTGACAAATAAGTGTTGAATGATTATACAACAGATTATACGAAAAATCACGCATGTTTCAAGTAGCCAAAGAAAAATGACTTAATGAAATTGTAATTGTATAAGCAGTATATGAATCACTCGCAATAGTTTACTATTTTATCATGACGATAGTGAAAAGTGATTCATTCAAACCAATATCGGATACACAAATTGCAACCGGAAATGATTGGAGTAAAAAAAGATAGATTTTAATTTTAAACCAATTTGAAATACGTGACACTCAAGTCACACTCAAAACTACTATCAACAAATTGAAAATATATTTTCATTTAATTCGTCTTCTTTCTTTCTTCTTTTTTTCTTCTTATTTATTTATTCATTGTTTTAAGTGAGAACATTTTTTTTGCTACTGATACTGAAAGGTTTAGATAGGTCGAGAACTTTGATACGAACAATGTCGACATCTGCGTAAGGTCTTTTAACAAACCCCCCAACGAAGCTTAGAACCTACAAAGGAGTTGCGAACAAGGCGCTTTTGAAAAATGCGTTACGTTTCATTTGCACTCCTTACCACCCACAGTTTATTTTCCATGCGTACATGAGCTCCACTGCACGGACCTGTGTGTGTTTACAAAAGACCAAAGCCGAGTTTAATGATCATCGCCGTATCATTACAAATCTTTCGCTTTTTCTCTAGAGTGCACTTTTGAAAAACGAGCGTATATGTCTCTTGATTAAAACGACTCGTTTCATCAACTCAAATACATACCTCATAATTTAAAAATTGAAAGTATCTAAAAATTCATCCTAACAATTTCTGAATAAGGTGGTACTATGATTTTGATGAAAGGTGTAGATACATTTTTGAAGCAGAAAATGAATGCTTTTTCAATGCATGATAATAATGCATTTTCGATGTATAAAAGTGCATTTGCGATGAATGAATGAATTTTAACGCATAAAAATGTATCATTGTGATTATTGCTGTATTTACAGCATTTAAAGTAAAAATGTATTTTTGATGCATTAAAAATGTATTCTTGATAGAATATGAAAACAATGCATTATTTACTCTTTATGAGAAAATCATTTTTAATGCATTGAAAATGTTGTTTACTGAATAAAAAATGTATTTTCGGTGCATGGAAAAAGGTGATTTCAAGTCAAGATATAGCATTGGAGCTTTTTTTATCTTGCACTCATTCTAACTATAGCACAAAAGTGTAAAAAAGGGGGATTGCGAACTTGTCTTTAGGGCTCCGGCAACTTGAGATACATTTTTAAAGACACTTCAGTTCGGTAAATCAAAAGGACTGAAATATCGCGCGCAATCAATGAAACGAAAATATTCCGACTGAGTTTCAGCACTTTATTTCTTTTGGTCTTTAAGCAAACAATGGATTTATAAAAGTGATCCGAATAGTTGTGGATCGGAATCAGCAGTATCAAATCACCGGTATCTGTTTTCCAGTCATCGATATACCTTCCGAGATATGAACATATACATTAGCAGCGTATTCGAGTAACTTTTGTGTTATTGAATACGATAAAAAGTGTTGGATTATTAACGTGTGGACACGAAACGTAAGAAGTGAGTGTTTGATTGGATATAATAAGTCTGAGGTTTAGAGATGTCTCGTCGTACAGTGCATACGCTCCTGGTCAACAGACATAAACGAATTAAAGTCCCCTTTTTATTTCAAACAGACAACCATACGACCCCTTTTATTTCTCACGTTCATCTACGATTGTGCTCGAGACACATTATTCGTACTACATTCAGCCTATTTTTGTTTTTGTTTTATATTTGTTACAATCATTTATTCACTGATTTTTCAATCAAAATTTTTAACACTATTTAATTTTTCTTTAAAATGTTTCATTGCAAAAAACAATTGGTTCATAAGATTTTATATATTTTTTCGATAAAATCATTTTATTATTAAATTTCCTTTAATTAAAACATTGAAATTAAAGTAATAATTGTAATGAAAGTGTATTTTTTATCCAATAAGTATTTTTATATCTTGTTTGAATTATAAAATTAAGCTTTGATATCGATTGATGTCATAATTTCAAATTGTAATTGTTTGCATGAGAGAATTTAAACTCAATTTAAGAGATTATTGGATCATAAATATTGCGAGTTGATTTATATGAAATGTATATAACCCACGCAATTTTCAGTTCACAGCTTAACTATTGAGCAAAAACCGTAAGTGACAGTCACGTTTCTTTTCGTATCGAATGAAATCCGATGTAATCTTGTTTGTTCCTTTAAAGTATGGTTTTTTCGAAGGAAGGGAGGGCAAAAAAGAATAAGGAATCTTTAATTTTACAATTCCTTTCTTTGTTAATTAAAATCTTAATTGGAATGTTATTTGTAGATGGTTTGTTTGGTTCGATCAATCTGAAATGGAAATTGTTACAATTTCTATTTAAGCGCATGAATTATTTATAATGAAAACGGCGTTTGCAAAATACACAATGAAATTCGTGTCGGAAGTTGATTTAGTTGTAAAAATTTTTTTAAAACTTTTTATTTATTTCTATTTTTTAATTTAATTAGTGAACATTATTGTTTCGTGAATTATAACTCATGTTTTTTTAATTTATTATAAAATAATCAAAATAATAAAAAATAGTAATAATAAATTATCATCATCCTACAAGTTCCAATCGTTA
Source organism: Trissolcus japonicus (assembly GCA_030522925.1). Taxonomy (NCBI): domain Eukaryota; kingdom Metazoa; phylum Arthropoda; class Insecta; order Hymenoptera; family Scelionidae; genus Trissolcus; species Trissolcus japonicus. The sequence continues at coordinate 52,642 of JAPYZS010000402.1, forward strand.
AGCTACAAAAATAGGCATAATCGATAACTGCAGGCTGTATTTAAGATTTTACTTGTTCTGTTCTGCCGTTTCGAGGTATTTTGACCTACAACTAACTCGATCACTCGAAGTTTCAACTTAAATCGAGCAAAGGAATCTTTTAACATATGGCTTCGCTTTAATAACATGTCATTATACTTTTGAAAACTTTTTCAAAAGCGTTTTTTCCGCGAAAATGATTTTGCGACTTTAGATGAAAAATTAAAATCCTCATCATTCGATAAATTTTTTTTTCCACGAATATTTACAATAATTTTGATTCATCTTCATTTCCAAAAATTAGGTTTATTCATTTTATCTACTATAGTTATTTAATATATTTTATAAAAATGTTTTTTTTTTCATTTACATAAAATTATTTAACTTACATTTGCTAAAATAATTTCATTTGGTTTTTACAGTAACAAAAAATTTTATTTTTTCCCATTTATTAACAATTTTGTTCTCTTTCTTTTTTGAGGCCCGAAGAAGCAAATGACTTCTTTTTTTCAACCAGATTCGTACCTGGCCTAATTTGTTGTCCGACCGTAACAACACGCTGCGGAGCAAGTTAGTTTAATACTTGACATAATTTTAGAAGACTTTCACTGCAAACACCTGAATCTCAACCATGAATAGAGTAACATTGTAAATTATAGCGTTATTCATTGTGTAACTAGATTATGTGTCCCTCGATGACCTGTTATTCATTTGCCAAAATTAATTAATGAAACATTCGTTGCCTGTTATAAAGAATGTTATAAAAAAACAGTGACGTAAACTTATAAAATTATTCAATGATGTAATAGAAATAAAATATTTTTCATTAGAAAAAAAATGTTTTCTTGTAATAGAATTAAAAAATTTATTAGAAAAATTATCATTTGAAAAGTATTTGGAGATTAATATATTATGCAACAGGGGAGAGAAACACGCGATTATTTCAGAGGGTATAATATTTCTACATTTAGTTGTCTACATAAATTTGTCCAAGTTTAAATTGAGTATGATTAAAAATGTTTGTTTTTATTTTCTGTACTTGGCCAAAAATACTACCGTATTTAATTAATTTTTATCAAAAAAAAAGAACAAACAAACGAACAATGAAAACGAACAAAAGTTGTAAACCAAAAATAGATTGCAAAGCCAACTTTGGCATCAAGCCAAAATGAAATGGCTAATATGCTCTGGAATAAAATTGAAGTATGTTCAAGACCGTAGACCATAAACCTGAAATCGTTTCTCAAGAACTCTGCAAAACTGTAATTTAAACCGATTTACACTTAACTTTGTACCTCATGATTTGACACGAAACTCTTAATTCATTTTGTAGAATTCTAAAAATTTTACGGCATAAAATTTTTCAAATTCCATCAAAATTTACTTTTTGTATATACTTTTAAAGGAACTTTGATTTTAATCGAACAATATTCCCCAGTTCATAGTAGCCTGCTAATTAATAATTTAAGTCTTCCACTTAATAAAAATTATGAATTCTGTATTTACACATGTTTATAACAGATGCAATTTTTTTAACGAGTGCAACTTTCACTACTGTATTCAAACTCATTATATGTAGTTGCATAAGACCGTCATGAGAGATTTTTTTTCCTATGACACGCAATATCACCTTCACATTTGAAATAAAATCTGATTTTTGAATAAATTTAATAAATTTAATAACCGAAATTGATTATAAATCTTGAGCGTTTCGCTGCAGTTGCAAAAATGTTGTCTACTGTCGCAATTTCTGACTGAATGCTACAAAATATAATACGTCAAGAGCAATGATAAGGTCATAGTAAAATGCTTAAATTTTGTTTTGAAACTCATCTTCTCTTACAAACTTTATTTTATCTGCAGGAGTATAAGTTGCTCCATTTTCACAAATATTTTTGTTTAAAAATCTTTTCATCGTTCGACTATGCAAAGAATTTGCAATCAAGCTGAGAAAAAAGTGAAAATGAAATTAGAAAAAATTATATGTAATTTTCTTTAATCAAAAAATGTATTAATTTTTTGTAAGAAAATATTTAATTGAACAAATTAAATTGAAAAAGAAAATTATTGGCAGACAATGACTTTTAATCTGCCAGATGAAATTTACAAAATAGTATCACGTGATCATTGACAAACATCACAACTTTGTGAGTAAATGCTGCATATTAATGTAAATTTAACTCAAGCATAATGCTCAACAGATCGCAAGGTAGGCCTTGAGCACGTTATACATTATAGCCATAAAACTCTTCTTGTCGCGCAGATATTCTCTGGAAACCAGTCATTGTATACAAAGAAACGTCGGATACACAATTACGAAATGCTTAATTAAGGTCCTTTGATGTACATCTAGTAAGTAGGGACCCTCTAAGTATACGATTATTGTAAACTTTTTATCAACATTTTCAATGAATTTTTAAATAATTTAAACAAGTAATTAAAAAAATAATATTGGTTATAAATTTTCTTTTCTGTTAATAAAAAATTGGCATAATTTTTTGTTGTATTGTTATAAAATATTATATTGTAAACCTCTTTTTCATTACGAAAATATTACTTGTTTCATTATTTTATTGTTTTAAAACTTTTGTTATAAATCTTTTATCGTTAGTTTTAATTGTTAAATCGTACTTTGAATACGCTATTGCAAAAATGTGATGAGAAAAAAGAGGAAACTGTGATAACGGCGATTGTACGGCAAACAAAATGGAAGAGCGTTTATTTTTCCATGAAAACAATTTTCTTTGTGTCAGTATATTCAATAACGGCGCTGTACTTGCAGTTACTCAGCGTCAGATTATACGCACATTCCAACACAGATGCACCGGACTTGTTCTCATTGAGATGGATGAGACCGAAGATGGCAAAAGTCTCTTTTCGCACTGACTTTCTCAACCTTTTAATATTATTGTTAGCAGAAAATATTTCAGATTCAAATTTTAAGAAAGAAAACTTTGCAAAAAATTAGAAAAAAGTTAATTCAAAAATATAACATATATTTAAAAATATGTTATTTAAATTTTCCTCCAAAAACTCAACTCCAAAATTTGTATTTACAAATTTTTTAATTACAAATTCATTGTTTTTTTTTCTTTTGCAAGCTGATTGCAAACCGCAAGTTTTGTAAAGTCTGAATGAAAAACAAGAATACCACAGTACCACTGAACTTGAAATCTTTGACTTGTACAAATTCGCATCATTCTTTTTATTACGATTGGATCTGTAGAAACGACATTGGTCAATAGTCTAGGTCATGGTTAAGAGTCCAACTACGAGAAATAACGGAACTGAAATTACTCAGTAGAACTATAGCAGATCATGAAAGATGACGTAAAACTAATTGCCTACGAATTATAAACAATAGTCATACCGAACTATGATTTCGATTTTGCGTCAAGTGTGTACCAAGAATTCATAGCATGCATGCAGTCCAGTTTTTAATGTTCAATTATATTTCAAACTGAAAACAAAGAGTCTTTAAAAAAAGAATTTATATCGGATTGGAATTTAAAGTTCGTGATATGAAATTTAGTGATGATGTGAGCATAAACGGTGTCAGCTTGGGGTTCCCAAATTAAATTGTGCAATACTAATATTTAAGTCAGTTCCAAGTCCAGTTCCTGGAAGTCCAACATTAGTATGCAAAAAAAAGTTTATGACTCCTTCATATGTTATACATCGAATTTTTATCATCCAACTTTTCTGAAACTATTCGCCTACAAATTTTCAATTTTGAATCGGTCTTTTAGTTGAATTATAATTTGATTTAGTTGAACATCGGTTGCAAAAAATTGTGAAAGAAATTGTTAAACAATAGTGTAATAATACAAAAAATATAAAAAATTGTAGAAAATTGTAAAAAAATATGACCATTTATAGTTTGGATACATTTTTTATGTACTCATTGATTGTATTTATAATGAAAGAGTTAAGCAGTGATATAAATTTTGTAATTAATCATTAAAGAGGAGATAACAAACGAGAGCAAGTGACTAATAACTACCGCGAGGAACGCAAATTATGAAAAATTCTGATGAATCACTTCCTTTGTAAAAATCTGTAGGATATAAATTTCCAAATTGACTCCGTGTTTTTTTGCTATCAGTGATTAAAATTCAGAGAAAAAGCGACAAGGGAATTATTATGATTGTAGACAGTGATTTATCTGTCTTTTATCCATAAAATAAAAAAAATCTAATTAAATTAGCAGATTCTAAAAGTGTATGTACTAAAGACCTTTAACCTCGAATACTGTTTTACGAGCGGTTATTAAATAAAAGAAAAAACAGTTACATCAAACGGACTTTTCTTTTATACAAATATAAGATGAGCAAATAAAGAGAAACCAAATATAATTATAATCAGCTGGAAAAACAAAAAATAATTTTTAGGATTTTCGTTAATGATTTTGATGGTATTCCAGAATGGACTTCAACAGTACCTGGATGACTGAATGATCGAACGATTTTTCGAAAGCAAATTCCTGTCAAAGACCCCGTTTTTATTCAAGGACGACCGGCGATTTAATTCTAGATTTTGAATCGTAATTCGTCTTATTCGTGAAAGTTCTCTGATTTGTGTGATTGAAAATATCATCTGAAGCAAATCAGTCACATTATTTAATCAACATTTCAACAATTAAACACCCAATCAATTATTTCATAAGTTCCAATAAATTACAATTGTTTCAATTCTTATTTTACCATTTTTTAAAAGTTTTCATGACAATTAAAGATCGTAAAAATATTTCTGGTTCAGTTTGATGACTAATTTTAAGCACCGGAAACAATTTCAAATTGCATGTTCCTTTCGCACTTACATATGCAAGTATAACAATTTTTTTATCTCCAGACGATAAGAAATTTTGAAATTTTTTTGCATTAAGCGGAAGTTTGCACTGATACTAAAGTTTTTTCATTTGTTCAATACGCAGTCTATTTGTTCTTTTTTTCATCCTCATCTATCTAATCATTTTAGAAAAACAAAAATAATCAATATCATCTGACTGAGTACTTTTTCATGCTCCAAAAATAAAATTTATTTTGTACCAAAATTCAGATCTTTCTATCGATTAGACAGACTTTTCTAATAACCTTTCTTAAAACCCGATTTTTGTGCTCCAAAATGTTGTTCAGTTTTGGAGTAGCTTTATGTGCTTCAAAATATTTCAAATTCGGAGCTTCGAATGCTCCAAAATGAAAACTTTTTAGAGTAGTTTGAAGAGCTTAAAAAAAGTACATTTTCGCCAGAATAGAATCAAATTAAAAAAACAGGTCAGAATCGAGAAGTTCGCAAAAGTTTACGGTATATCTCGATGTTTTGAATTGTGAATGTGGGGAACAGCCTGGCTCGTACATTCACTACTCGGATGGACACAACTCGATCTCCGTTTAATCGAGGTCGCTAATGCACATGATTCAATACTTCCTTTACAATGATTTATTCTAGTTAAACTTTGTAACAGACAATTTAATTGATCTCCTCGAACAATACTAACGTGTCTATTGTTACACATATTGCTAACGACACTTTGTTTTTAGGTTTGACATTAAATCACGTTCTCAAAACATAAAACATAAAATCACCGCGAATTCCTTTGCCGATTTTCCAACGTTTACAGAACACTCCAAGTCTAAAGTGTAAAGTTTATTACAAAACTTGTTCTCGCACTGTTAAAAGAATCTTTCCTCGAATCAAACAGAAAAAAGCAAATGAAATTTTTTATCAATTAATAAAACACCTGACAAATGAAACGAATGAAATATTTTTAAACAAATATAAAATTGACAACTCGCTTGTTAAAAATTGTCTTCTGCATGACTTGTGAACAATGTTTACATCTGATTTTTAAAATTCAATGCTTTCGGAACGAAGAAAACGGGTGTATTGTCTTTCAGCATTCGGTGTGTACGGTGGCACTCGACTGCGCTGACGTAGAAAATAATTCAAGTTGTGCTAACAAAAATGTTGTGGAGGTCGAAAATGAAAATCACCTGTTAAAGCGCCGATTATTTCCTTCATTAATTGGATGTCGCTTTTGTAATCCAAAGTATGGCACTAAAAACTGATAAGCAAATATTTTTCAGCCGGTCGCTGGTTTTAATTTCACATTCACATTTGAAAAAAGATGTATTGTTACACGCGATACGCCGACGCAGCAGCGTCTCACAATGAACTGAATGAAAGGGGACTACCTTCTTCAACGCAATAACAAGCTCAACTTCTACGCGCGGCACGTACTGAAGCGCGAATGAGCGGCGGAATTGGGTACTACGACCTCAGGGATGTAGCTTGACAAATTATCCTACTCAGTTTTCTCTTATACTTCGTTACTTACAATTAAAATTGTTAAACATCTTGTTCAAAAATTTTAAAAAATAATAAGTTTCACAAGACAAAAAGTGTTTTACAATTTCGTTTTATTTTTGGTTACAGTTTTGGACATTTAAAAAGTTTTTACAATACAAGCCACTTCAGGGCTGTATGAAGAAGACGAGCATTTTACCGCTATTCGGAACTGATAAACCGGAGATGCTGATTCCCTCAAACAAAAGATGATCAAAAATGAAATAAATTTATAAAGTTCTTTCTGAAAAGAACTTTATCAATTGAACAATGTCATAGAACTGTTAATTTTAATCCTATGGACTGAACAGAGAGAAACGATTGACAATACGAAAATGATTTTATTTTATAATACCATGAGACAACTTTCTTTAAATATCTAGAGTAGAAACATTTTCGAAATTATAGCGTAACAATAAAATGATCCTACAAATCACTTGGTAGTTGTTCGAAGTTTTATTTCTTAGGTACAATCTGAGACAATTTTTTTAATTTAAAAAATTATAGTATTCCACTCTCGGTGATCTTAAATATGATTGACAAAAAAATAAAAAAAATGTAATAAATGCGATGTTTCATTCAACGTGTGTTGAATTTTCCACATTTTCAGAAGATCCTTTATTGCATACGAGGTGTAAGTCTTGGAAAGCAGATTTTACTTCAATCGAAATATCTGACGTCACCCAGACAAGTCAATGGCAAATTGGTTTTGATTATAGATCTCACGCGGGTGTCCCTCATGATTTCTTTTCCAATTCCTGGAGTTATATTATACAATAAGCATATACAGCATTCTAAATTATGAATTATTTCACTGTCGAATACTGGAGTCTCGGTCAGATCGAGGTGTAGTTTTAAAAATGTCTTGTAAAGTTCCTCGCTATGGTTCACCATTCTGATACGAAAATGCGTTAGGACGAATCTCGCCGTCTGTAAAAAATAAAACTTTAATCCGTAATAAAACATTTTAAATAATTGTAATATTGGTTGATTATCCCAAGGTTGGATTTCAACAATTATTTTAATGTCTGCACCATACCTCTAGTGTTGTTTTCAACGTTTTGACATCGGTGTGATTTTCGCAATATTCCGAAAGTATATGTGTCAGTTTGGAGAACCACGTCGCACATCCATAATTATTAATAAGTTTCGGCAAACTGGACATGTACTGTAACCGTACTTCACAATTGCTTTCAAACTCCATGCTTGAGAGGATGTTCTGGAGAACTGTATCCCTTTTATTCCACTGCAACATAAAATAACGAAAAAAGAACTTTAATGACGAAAAACTTTTTATAAAAAATTGTGACATTTTTTTCGTAACTTGAATTATTCTTGAATATTTTTATTCATGATCGGCAAAGATGAATAGTTATTCGAATCTTATTTTACACCAAAGATAACGCAAGTCCTTGGGTTACGGATGGATTGTGAAACGTTCACATAAATACGATAAAGAATTCGGGTTAAATTTTCTCATTATTATTCAGTATTTTTAGAACAAAAAATGTATACTATGGCATATTGACATATTGCACACGAAATCATTAAAATGTATGGATAAAACGACCAAGGAAGATTGAAAGCGAACAAACCCGGTGTCAGTTTGTTTTTTTATCTCAAACTATATAGGTTCACCTGGGGTAATTGTGACACATGGGGTAAAGTGTGACACCCTGATTTTTTTGTACAACACTCAGAAAACACTCGGAGGAAAAATTATTTGAATCTAATAAATTCAAGTTAAATTAAATAAAGTTTATTTGGATATGAACCTAATAAATGTT
>JAPYZS010000403.1:0-60763 GCA_030522925.1 Trissolcus japonicus
CGGATCAGGAGGTTGGCCAGGCCAACCAGGACAACCCGGTAAACCTGGTGATGTAGGATCACCAGGAACTCCAGGTACTCCAGGATCACCAGGATCAGGTGGTTGGCCAGGCCAACCCGGCCAACCAGGAAGTCCTGGAACACCAGGATCGCCAGGATCTCCCGGAACAGGTGGATGGCCAGGTCAACCAGGACAACCCGGTCAGCCAGGAAGTCCAGGATCACCAGGATCGCCAGGTACACCAGGATCTCCAGGATCGGGTGGTTGGCCAGGCCAACCCGGTCAACCTGGTAGTCCAGGATCGCCAGGATCACCCGGATCTCCAGGTACACCGGGGTCCCCTGGTACAGGCGGATGGCCAGGCACCTCTGGTCAACCAGGAAAACCAGGATCATCGGTAGGAGGACCTCAGCAACCTGGCCAACCTTCCACTCCGACTAGACCAGGTCAACACCCGAAACCTCCGCATCCCATCATGCCGAAACCTCCTCAACAGCCAAGACCACAACCGCCTACTCAACAACCGTCCCAGCCATCTCCGCCGTCGCCACCGTCTCAACCGTCACAACCAACTTACCCTCCTCCAGCCTATCCTCCTTTCAATCCCTACCAGCTTAGAGTTTCTAACACTGAAGCCCAAGAAGATGATGAAGAAGAGACTGCTGAAGAGAATACCGAAGAAATCGAACTGCTTCGTACCACTACTATCAACACTCCTGAAAGCACAGAACGGCGCGGCAGAAAAAGAAATGCCCGTCGCCGAGTCGCGTAAAATAGATGACTTCAAACTGCGTGCCGATTGTAAAAGTAGATAACCAGGTATGCGCATCAATATTCATTAAACATTTGATCAGATTCTAAAATTCCTCAGACCGCGATCTTGGTACTATGTTAATCTCAGCTTTTTGATGCCCCGCGCCTTTACTTCTTTTCCATTGCGTTTGATTTGCTGATTTTTTTATTTACAATCACATAATTATGAAACGAGTTTGATGCAAAAGAAGCTTCAAAAAGATAACGTCAATTAGTTATCGGACCGTTGAAATATCCATGACCGGTTCGATACTCCCTTAATATCAACGCGCTGATAATCCGCGAAGAAAATAGATGAAATTTCCAGGGACGCGTCAACGAAATTGCTGATAATCCCCAATTAATTATGGCTTTTAAATACGATTTGTGTAATCTGGACAAATACCGTATCCAATTTATGTACTGCCGTATCTATAACTACATGTAGTAATGAATAAAACTAGTAACATTTGCATCACTAATCATATAGAAAACTTCGTTTTGTGCTGACTGCAGTGCCTTTTTTCTGTTTCAGCTGTGACGTTGAAATCCTGACAACATTCCACCATCAGGAGAGCTGAATGGTTAAAATTAGATAATAAATGGCTCAATTTCAATTTATACGTAAAACTCAACTTTAAAGCTGTATAAATTCCAATGTATACCGAAGACATAATGTAATTAAGATTGCGATGAAACTGAGTGTACTAGGAATATGTATGAATTTGCGTATTCTGGTGTATTTCTTAAGTGGGTGTCTGTTTCTTTGTCACTCAGCGTGCAAAGTAATGTGTGCTGTGTCGAACTTTGTACTATTTTAATTATTCTATTTATAATTAGTCTCATTCAGACCTTCTGATAATCATTTCATCGGGAATCTTACCGTGAAAGATGCAGATCAACGCTGTACAATTTGATTTGCGCAATATCGTTCGGGACGATGTGGAGTAAACATGAAGACTGAATAAAGGATCTTTACATAAGTAAAAAGAAATGATAACGTTCTGAATTATTTCTTTCCCATCCAATTTAAACAATCAGATGTAGGAATGTTTCATCATTATTTTTCACAACCGTTGATTGAATCATCAACGGAGAAATATTAACAATGGCAATTTGTCAAACAATGGAAAACATGATAAATCATAAAATTTTTCACATAAAAATTATAATGACATAAACTGTTTCAAAATGACATCTTCATGTTATCATTTGAACCACATTAGAATCATATTAGAATCATTTTAGAACGTTTCAGATTGTCTGAGAGATTTAAAAAAAAAAATTGCACTTTGATAATTCAGGAATCTGCAAGACGCATATCCGATGATATAAAATCGAGCGTGCATTTACCTTGCCGATTTTCACGTTGGTAAGACAGGATTCAAGAAAAGATATTCCTCTCACGAGATGAGAGCATTTTCTGCCATGTCCACTAGAGATCAGCACTAAACATGTGTCAGCCAAAATTTTTGACTATCGTCTCTTTTTTTCTCACAAAATCTAAACTTTTTTTCACAATTAATGAAACAAAAAAATGCAGGTATAGAATTAAAAAAAAAGTTTTCATTTTATATCGATGAGTAGTGAACAATCTAGTGATGATAAAAAATGAAACAAAATGGAAAATGGAAATTCAAAAAAAATCACCTAAATCGGTGTTTAAAATAACTATTTAGAGCAGAGACAAAATGATTAATTTTTAATTTCATACACTGATGTCAATGTCAAAAGTTGCCATCAGTTAAAAAAATTCACCGTTTGCCGCTTCGGGACAATTTTTATTTTGCATAAAATATAACGCATTAACACTTTCGCTGACAGATATCAAAAGCAGTTTCTCCGACGAAAGCATTGCTCCTGGACCCTTGGAGACGACTGGTAATCCAAAACGTGTGTGATTCAAAATTGTACATTTCTAATGATTAAGATTTTAAAGTGTTGCTCTAGGGTTGGGTTTTATTGTGGGTTCCAGACACTACGTGTGTGGGACGAATAACTGCATTTCTTATACGTGACACACGAATCACGCACGTACTAATCAACGTGTAGTGCACGTTGTTCATTTCAGACTCTTAATAATAATTTCTTCTATGAAGACCGTCGCGATGATGAGACGTCGGTCGTAACATCAAAGATTGAGCAACCTGATAAGGCAAATGTCTGGAGAATGAAGAGGAGGTGTACATTCTTTCAATTTTCGCCTACGAACTTTCAACACTATTTTTTTCCAATCGCCCAACTACGATTGTTTTGTCATCTCGCTTAAAAGCTTTTCGCGGTATTGTTCTCGATTTAATTGTTTACTTCGATCGGCCATTAAAATTTATTGAGATTGCAACTTTTTGGAACAAACTAAACGTTTATAATTCAAACACTGCAATATATGCAATAGATAAAGTGTTTTTATTCTCAGCTATTGAAAAAACTTGTTTCAACTTTTTGAAGAAAACTAAAAACTAAACGTTTAAATTCAATTCGTCCGAGTCTAAATGACAACTTCCAATTAAGGGATCTTAAAATTGAACAATCATTCAAGTGATTGCAATTTGCGACGAGATGCAATTAAAATAAATGAAACCTTAGGGCTCGAGTCGTGGTAACTAGGTCACCTCGTCAAAGGTTGGCTGTGAGCGGTTTTACAGAACCTAAATAAACGGATGTGTAACAGCGAGGCAACTTGTGCATAAGTATGAAAATCCGGTTTCAGAATGAAAAAAAAAAAATATAACACGTGATCGAAAGCCTAGAGTCCTTCAACGCTCCTCCGAAGGTTTTCGATAATTTAACAACAAAAAATTGTTACAAACATCCGCAACTGTGATTTATTTCAATTTCGTTACCAATTTAAATGTCATTATTTCAAACCCCAGTTGAAATTCTGTTATAATTTTTTAGATGCTACCAAAAAAGTTTGAGCGATAAAAATTTCGACGAAAATGATTGTAACGAAAAGTCAAAGTCGGAAGCTCGATGGAAAATCGATCTGTGTCAGGGTCAGACGGGTTGGATGCACCGGAGCATGGTTTATAAGTTTTTGTATGGGCACGTACAATGGCAAATTGGATCGACAATTTGGGCGCGGATGGTGGCATAAAACTCGCGAGTCGCTGCGACCGCGCCCTGTTTCAAATTGAAAACAACGAAGAAAGCAGCCAAGTTTGCAGTGCTTAACAGCGGGTGAAAGTCATCCAAAATGTCACAGGAGTTTAACCTTAAAGCGAATGCCAACACGAGCGTGTTATGCGACATATGTGCCGGGCCCGGCCTCTTGCATAAGCTCCATAAGTGCCAGAAATACCATTAGTTGACAGCACTCTGCTAACAGCCCGTTCCTTTATTCGTGAAACCATCACTTTTTAATCGCTATATTTTACAACTGGAAATTATATTGTCTTGGATCCGAACTTTGATCCTTTTATAAATAACAATTACTACAATGTTTCTTACTTTTTATTTTATTTTTTTTAGTTGAAAGAAACTATCAATTTTTTAACTAATAGCAAATCTGCAAAGCGGAGATACAATTTTCGCTGTGATATTTTATTTTTGTGTTTGTAAAACTGATGACTTTCATTGTTGGTTCTGACCGGAGTTTGATGAATGAACATCAAAAACAGTACAGTAGGAACATGACGATTATAAAGATATTCATAAAAATGCGTGGTATGTGAAAATTATTGGGAAAGCACGGAGAAAGTCTTACAATATGGAAATACTTGGGTTGGCGGAATTAGTCCCAATAGTTAATATTTTATATTACACGTTTGAGTCGTATCTTTGTTACGACGCAATTCGGTTGAATCCATCTTTCATATAACAAGATGACGCTGTTTCATAACGATTATTGGATAAAACAAACAGAGACGAATCTTCACCTGTTCCCAAGAATGCGTTTTCCTCTTCTTGGAATAGAAAAACTTGAACTTTAATGTGTTAATGACGGCACGAGAAATTTGCAATCGGATAATCCTCTTTTCATCATATTTTTTCTTTGAATGTTAACATGAGAAAAATACATGCGTCCTAGTTTCTTTTCTTTTTTTATTTCAAAGCTAACTTTAGACACAATTTATAGCAGTTGGATAAATAAACAAATTTGCGAGATTGATTTGCACAATGAGACGTTACGAAATGGTGCGACGTGTCAGTGAAAATGTTTTAGCAAACGACTGTAGGTGAATAACGTAGGAAAAAGTTACGATTCAAGATTATTTTTCTAAGTGTAAGTTCACGTTGTGTAATTTTAAATTTATGTTTACGCTCGTCGTAGCCTTCAAATGTAGAAAAAAAAAAGATGCCGCGATGAAAATGTCTGCACATTCCGGAAGTGTCTCCCATTAGACTTACCCTGAGATACCTAATTGGTATGAAATATTTATTTTGAAATGTCACCGTCTAATTTACAACCGACGAGAAAGAAAATTCTGAGACTTTTATCGTAATTAATTTTTCGTTCAATCCATATTCAAATGACAATTCAACCGCTAAAAAGAAAAAGAAATGAAAAATCTTTCACAAATGCGAAGAGATCAAGTATAATAAATGGGATCTCACTTTCATAACATTAAATATTCAAACCCAACCGAATTTATTGATTTACTTTTTTTCTTCATTTAGATATGATGCTCTTATGTCAGGATCCAGGTGAAAGATGTGAAATTTACGTAAGCCCCGCTGTAATTGGACCTTTTATGATTGGGAAAAAAGGCGAACTTTCTTTCTATTGTAAAAACAATTTTGAAATTTCTCATCCGATTAAATCGGTTTCTACGACTTCAAATTTTGTTCCAACTATTGAATGTCAATAATTGAACGCACACCTCTGGTTGTTTACTTTCGACGCAATTGTAATTTTTGAGGCGAGGGGAGAATAATAGGAAACCGAAGCGTACAAGAGAACGGTAGCACCAAGTGGTTCTCCTTGGTTGACGCCGCATTCCGGTTCGTATATCATCTCATCTTTCCTCGCAAGCAGCGTAGATTTTTTTCTGATTTAGCACATCTGCAGGAACGAAATAACGGTGATTATTGGGCGTTACGCAGTCGCTCGCTTTTGTTAACCGAGTCAGTCTTCAGCTTTTATAATGAAAGTTCGCGATCTGAAGACGAGACAATGTAATACGCAAGAAAATGTCACGCTCGTGCAATAATTTATGTATTTGTAGTACCGCGCCGAACAATCTCAATCGGTCATCGTTTGCTAACGCTTATGCAATTATCACCACAAAGTAGTTCGCGTTGCATAAGCGCACTCGAGATGTTACAGTTTAACGTGTACCGACAATATCATTTATCATTTGCTACTATGAAGATTCTAATACGATTCGAATTTTTCGAATTCATTTTATAGGATGGACGAAACCATGTTAATTATATTTTATGATTGATGAATTCAATTTTTTTTCTTTCTGTTTTTTTCTATTTTTTTTAATGGACTCCTGCTGTCTCTCTAAAGAATAATGATATCGATGCCCGATTTTTATTATAACATTTCATTAACAGGTTTGAAAAAAATTTTGTTTAATTTTTTATCAATTTTTGATGAAACGAAGTAACTTTTGTTGAATTGCTTTAACGTGATTGTTTGAATTGTATAATGGTAGCGAGTTGTTTCGAGAAGATGCATTATTTCTCAAGAGCGCACGAGGGTTCCTTTTCGTGTTCCGAGTGTATAATTAAGTTGATCAAGATCAGACGCCCCGAACTTGTTCTGTACTTTCAATGAGAATTCAAGAACACCATAATAAGGACGAGGTCCGTAAATTAGGATATGTGCTTTAAAAGTCATCGCGCACGCAAAAAGGCTGACCGTTTTTGCAGATGCCAATTCTTCCTTTGGAGTGAGAGGGAACTAGACGTTCTTTTTTGTGTTCAGATTGCTATAATTAACTTGTCGATTAATGTCAAAAATTTAGTCATCAGCAAACTTTCCACTTTAAATTATGTTTCGCCAGGACTTGAGAATTCATACTAATTGTAAACTTCCGGAAACGAAAGAATTTATGGATAAAAGTGAACCATAATTCATCCCATCTACGAATTTCATTCGGGAGAAGTTGAAATGATTAAAAATGATGGCAAGTGAGGGAAGAAGGTTGGAGGGAACGGACCGAAAAGAGCGAGCACAATTTTGTGCGAAAAGAATTTAGCGCCGTCACGTTTAATATGCAACAAGTGTCCACCGCAAGGTGTCATCAACCTCCATCGTCTTGCTCGCCAGCTTGTGCTTCAAATCCCATCTATTTCTGTGCCATTGCGCAACTCGTAGTGGATACGACAAAAATCACATCAAATCTCCACGAAGAATGGGTTTTGTAATCCTCATCCATTTGCACTAAGGAAATGAGTCACGAGAACAACTTTTGCGTTGCTCAATCTAATTATTTGTACCAAATTTGTATAAAAATTAGTTTGCTCGATGTTACAATAAAATAAACGTCATATAATATCACCGGGTTGAATGGAACAAATTAATTTTAAATGAACAAAAATTAATTTTTTAATAAAAAATTTTTAATAAAACATTGAAGCTTGGTGTTTTGATTGTGAGTGATATAAGATGGCAAATGATTCATTATAAGTTACACAAATAACCATTAGTGATGTAACGATTGAAGACCGAACAAATTTGACACTCACAATTTGTATTCGTCAGACCGACCGAGTCACGTTTTAGACCCGTCTTAAATTCTGAACGTTCAATTTCTTGAACGTTCGAAGAATGAGACGTATAAAATTAACCATTTTTTTTATCAACCCAAAGCGACCGGTTCGATTTCGCACGTTCTTTCGAATCCATCAATTCTTTGTTTCGATAAAAAATTAATGCCAGTTTTCCCCGGATCCGTATAATTTGTAAGTCGAAACAAAATGCAAAGTAATTAAACCAAAATTGTGCCTCCCCTTTGATTACCCGTTTAAGAGCTGTGAAAATTTAGCAAGACCGATTTTGAACCACAAATTCAGAGCGCGTCGCTCCTCACTTTCACTCTCTTAAGATGCATCATCAGATGCACCAGCCGATCTCTTCGCCGAGTTTCATCTTCGCTTACGAACTTCCTCGCCTTCGGAGATGCACGAAGCTAAACATTGTGCAATCAATCAAACGTTACCTCAGCAAGTGGAACAGGCACCACCTGCCACAGCTTTGAAATCACACGAACCGATACCGATCTTGCGCGGTGTCATCAAACAAATTTATGGAAAAAGAATTTCCATCGAAAAGCGCAGTTTCAATTGCCCAAGCAAAATCCTACAAGAAAAAGGAACAAATTAAAAAAGATGAAATTCAATTTTCTCTTTGTTTGATCGCTGCCGATTTCCACGATCTTAGATTGTTTACAAATGATTAATCTCATTACCGATCCCGTGCGGTGAAATTTTTGTTCGCACCAATATATATATATTTCGAGAGATAATTAAAGTGGAATATCCGTGCAAGCGATTGTACCGTTGGATTGCCAGAAAAAGTGTAGCGCAAGATCATCGATTCTTCGAATAGCTTTGATTTCTGAATTAAAAACATGTCATGACTTGGTAGTACCCGTTACACGGAAAAATATTTGACACAGCGCTCTGTGCCTCGGTTTGGCGAAGCCACGTAATTCTGACCGTAAAAGTCTAGGCGACAAAGTGCGTTGAAAAAATTGATCGTCTCGTATCCTTGACAATTGTCACGTATTACTAATCTGGGTAGCCCAGTCTGAACCGTTAACCGGAATGTAAAGCCACGAGTACTTGACTAATACGTTTCACTATGGCATCACGTTCAACGGAATATGAAAAAGACAAAAAAAACCGAAAAAATAATAAAATTTGAACTGACTTTTAATCTTAAAAAAATGCAGAAAGATTTTAATTTAAATTTCAATGTCAAGTGTAAAGATGACAAAGGAAAGAGAAATTGTATCATGAATATTGCAAACTGATGGTTTAATTGAAACGCAATCCACCCTTGTTAATCTACTTTCTACATTATTTAACTAGCATTGAACTATTTCAATGAAAGTTATTAAACGGCGATCCCGCAAGATGGTGTTGAACTCGGAGTTCACGCGGTTTTGATACCAAGGAGAAAACTGGCGCGTATGTTGTACGCACGGTGAAATAAGTTGTCCGATGAGAAAAATCTATTAATAATCATAATCAATCATGTAAGAGAAACCGAAGTAAGTCAAAGCAATGCAACAAATCGGCTTATTACAGTATCGCGCGCGGATCAGAGCAACGAAAAAAATTCCGTCCGATCCTTTCTTTTATCATTGCAACTGCATTTAATTACGGGACGTATATCAAACTGAAATTGACACAGATTCGATCCGGACCAATCATTTTAAACTATTGTTTACGAGACTGTTTATTTTGTTAGATAAAATAAACTCTACCCAGTTTTGTCTATCCGATTGTTTCCGCATGAAATAACACACGCCCTGCAACTTGTGAATAATTGAATGCAATATTAGCTTGCATTTTGTCTGGTTAAATTGAAAATTTATTTTGCTTCGATAATTTCTTTTTTTTTCTACAATTTTCTTTTTTCTTCCAAACGTGTTTTTTCGTCAATTCTTTTTTTTTTTTCTTTACAGCACCATCGGATCAGACGAAACTACTTTTTTTCGGTTCTGATAAAATCGATCGGTAGTTGTGAACTAGAAACACCGTTTTTTTATACTCCAGTAAAAGTATAAACACGTTTGGACTTTTTCAATTAGCATAATTTGGGTTCTAACGTGCTGTCTTGGGTAAAAGTTTGGACTTGCCTTTTACTTTTTTTTTCATCTTTTTCTGTTACGCTAATGGGACAAAGGTGTAGCAAATCTAAACTGATAAATGACCATTGCTTTGATCCTATATTTACCTATACCAATGTCAGAAATTTATAAGCTCAGATGGAACTTTTGCCTACGTTTCCCACGTTGGAAACCCACGCAAAATATTCAAATTCTTTTTTCATCTCTCTGAAAACAATAGGGTCGACTTACAGAAAAAACCTTCGAAAAGAAATATGATAAAATTACAAAAGATTTTGTACGATGAATATTAAAATGATTGCACAAAGTTTTTTTATTCCATTCTGGAAAGTTTTTTTTTCTTTTTCTTAATATCAGACAAAGAAAGGTACATTTTTCGTCCACTGCGAAAGTCAGTGGAAATGTGAGATATGAAGTTTCCAAAATCTAGGCATTTCGGTCACGATTCAAACGCGAAACTCGAAAAAGTACGCGACTGAAATTATTCGACGCGTCGAGAGCTTCATTGAAGATTTCTTACTATCGGCGCACTTATACCAGCCTGTCAGGAATTATTCAAGAAACTGGATTGAATTGAACGAGAAAGTTCCGCTGTGTCGTTGAAAGTGTCATTTTACGTATACAAACATTTTTGCACGTGTTGACTTCGTAGGATTATCGATGAAAAAGAAAAAAGGTTAAACTCAAATGTTTCCTCGATACATTTGAGTAACAAAAATTATACAGCCCGTTCAAAATCAAACAACAGTTAAATCTCAAAACACGTTAAATTGCATCATTTTGTGAGCTTTACCTTTTTCTCCCGACAGAAATTCAAAATCATAATAAAAAAATCTTTCAAATTAGAAATCAAAATTTGAAATTATTTCATAGAGAAATCAGAAGGGAAAAGGTTTATCTTAAATAATCCAAAAAAAAAAAGTAAAAGATAATTCTTCATGATTGATTTCAAACAATTTTTTTAGTTTTCACTTTTATATTATTTTTCATTTTGATTGTTACTCGAATCTTTTCTTATGCAGAGATGATATACGAAACAAAAATCCTTGGCAAAATAAAAACAACGAGCTCGCATAATTCTGTTCTCTTACAAAACAGGTGCGTACTTGAAAACTAAAAAAAGCCCTCAACAAAAAATTACAAAGTCTCATCTGAGACGTGCAGCTCATCGATATTCATCTCCCCTCAAACAAGCAATCTCAAGTTTCCGAGAGCAGCAATCAAGATGTACCCGCAGAAGCGTCCTTTTTTGCAACCAGCGTAAAACAAAAGGCCTGCCGAAATATGAGTAATCTGGCGTGGACGAGGCGAAGCGAAAGCCCCAACCGAAATAAAAGAAAAGCATCGATGCGGTGAGGCAATCGCCGTGATGATCGCAGAGGGAGAACTCGTTTCTCAGCTCGGTTCCGGATGGGGAGCAAAAAAAAATGGGCGAGTGCGAAAATACGACTACGCAGGGTTACAAGTTGGGGGCCTTTTTTGTGCGCGGACTTCAAAAGTTGGTGCCGCGTTGGGATGGCATTTTCAGAAGAATCTCTTCCCCTCTTCGATTGTACGTTTTTAAAGAGAAAGAAAAAGCGAAAGAGAGCTGTATTACGGCGGCGGCACCTCTTCTCGCGGCCCAAGGAGGGGCCAGACACGTGACCAATCAGTTATATAAAGGTGGGCGCCGGCAGGACCCCAACAGACAGTTCTCCTTGCAAGGGAGACTAATGGTATCAAACGCTCAGAATCAAGTGCAATCGTTATTTATTTGAACTTATTGTTTAAGCCACTTGTTTGTCACCATTGTTTACGTTAGTGCACACCAATTTTAAAACCATGAGGACGTACTACGTGATAGCCGCCATCCTCTTCGCCGGTACGTACCCGAGGCTTCACAACAATTTTTCAATCAAGTGGACAAGTGCCCGAGGAAGTGCCAAGTGCCAAATCATCCGGTGATGAGAAAACGTGAAAACGCACTTTTGCGACACAATCCTTTTTCTTTTCTTTTTTTCTACACTTTTCGAGTCTCGGGAACCAGTGATTTTCACTTTTACCCCCTTCGTCAACGAGGGGGTAAGATCGAAATCGATTTTTTAATCAAAGTGCACTTCATTTGCTGTCAACGATTGTTCGAGGCTAATCGCATTGATCGCGCAGTAAAGCCAGGCTCCTTTCCCTTTTTTGCGATAAAACTGTCATAAAAGTTGGCCCGTAATGGCCTTTCTTCGCGGCTACTCGTTCATAAAACAAAAGACCAATTATTCAGCTCGGATAATTAAAGACTATCATACTAATCTATCGGCGCTTGTTTTTAATGACAGTGGACAAGTTTTTTTTTTCTTCCAACCGGGTCGATTGGTGGTCGTAGGAAAACGCGTTCGAGCGTTCTGATTGTTCGTCATCGTACTTTGCTACTCGTCAATTGGTTCGCACCTTATTTGTTTATGCGAAAATCAATTGTCGTCTGAAAAATAATGTACAAAATTTTTGCATGTTTGATTTGCAATTTGTTTGATTCAAAATTGTACCGATACAAGTTTTTTGCGAAAATGGATGATTATAAGTTGACCTTAATCACTGAATATTTTCAGTTCAGATATCGTTTTGGGTAAAGATTTTGTACATGAACGGGATCGATTTGTCAATTGCATCATTCCACAACGTGTCCCATTATAAACGACCGGGAAGAAATAGATTGAAATTAAATATAGAACTCGATCAAAAAAAGAAGTGATCAATCAAATAGAACCCGTTCCAACGGTTGAAATATCACTTTCTTCTTCTCCACTCATGATTTAGATTTGTAATTTTGTTATTAAAAACAACAGTATCAAAGCGATAATCATGCTAATAAACTTTCTTCTGTTCAACCTCTGATATTTTTCAGCTACATTTCATTCAATCGTTTCTCTAAAGATGAATGTAATGATACATCAGGTATTGATAATAGCCAGTCATCTGAATCATCAGATTTCTTCTCATTCAATTAGGGGACATGTAGAGCTTGTCAAACTTGAATTTAAAGAAAAGTCTAATTGATTTTTTTTTATAAATAAAAGATGAGATATTAAATTGAAATGTTTTGTAAATCATTATAAAAAATTATAGAAAATAATGAAAATTAAAGAGGATTTTATATGTTTATCACAATTCATCAAAGTCATTAAACTCGAAATGCGAGAAAATGTTTAATTTCTTCCACGCTGATTGACTTCAAATGAGAAAGGTCATTCATTAGTCTCATAAACCAATTTGCATTTGAACAAGTCTGAGTTATTAATGGACACAGGTATTCCATCAGACATTTCAATTAGCTTCGATCAACCTCCTCAATATTTATCAGCGAAATTAATACATTATTCAACTTTCTCATAATTTTGCAATGAAAACTGAAAATGCCATAAGCTTCAGAGAAAAACAAGTCACAAATCGATGAGATAAGAAATCAAATTTTTGTTTTATTCAATGTTTTTTTTCGTTTATCAATCTTGCAATTATTTTTTGGAATTAGAAATAACAAATTGAACAATAAAAAATAAATTTTGATCGGTCCAAAATTTGTTTAATCGATTGATTATCTTTTGTTCTTGGGCAAGAAAAGGTTCGACAAAACAACGTCGACATCCAAATTCAGGATCCGATAGAAGTTACGCTTTTCTGGGCGCCCAGCCGCCTCGAAGTTTTCCGCAATCTTTTGTTGCAACTGCACGCGAATTCATTTTCTAATTAGAATTAGAATTAAGATATTTATTAATATTTATGTGGAAAAAAATTATTTTTTGTTGTAAAACGTTTAAATAGAAAAACAACCGCGAAACATAACAGGAAAGTCTGCACACGAAACGTGAATTTTCTAATGATATAATTTTTTCATAACAAATTTAAACGTAATCAAATATCCTTACAGAATACTGTTATTTCAATAATTAGTTGTTCAATTCATTTTTAACTTTTCGTCTTTAAGTTTGATTTTTTAAATTGATTTCTTAAACGATTCGAAAATTGTTGAAACGAAATTCAAATTCTTCCCATAAAAAGTGCTACAATTTTAATTGCTCTCATCTCTAAAGTTTTTCGAGTAATCGTTTTGTTACGCTTTCTTGCAATTTATGAGAAGAAAAACGCAAAACAAAGCTGCTGATTTCTGTTTTACGAAATTATTGATCTCTCGCAGATACAAACTTTTTTATTGTTCCAAAATCAAGATCTGCAATATCTCTCATTTTAAAAAAAATATCAAATCAGTAACCGGTCGCCGTTACATTTGTAATAACAATCTCGAACTTTTTCGAATTTCTTATTTTTTCCATCGCGAAAATACCAAACCGAGCCGCAACAAGTTGGCTAACCAGTCGATCCAATAAATAATTTCGCTCTAAAATTACTTTTCAATATAAATTTTGTTTTTCACATTTTGATCAGCTAGCAGGCGAGACATTGTCGATTCGAAAAGTCGACACACGTATAACGTTATAACTTTCCAACGTTTGCGTGTGTCTGTAAAAATAGATCGAATTGAATTGCCAGGAGATCGAATGCGTTTGGGAAGGTGTGTTTGAAATGTGATAAGCATTCGCGAAGAGGATAAAAATGAAAGCAAAAACGACCAACTGAAAAAGAGAGAAAAAAAACAAAAGCTAAAGAAATTGAGAATCAGTTTCAGGTTGTTTGCCGGTGTGGTTCGAGTTCGGAGTAAAATTGAAAGTAACGATCGTTTACTCGATCGCCAGTAAAAGTAATGAAGGACCCTGCTGACACTGAACCCAAGTCAAAAGATTACTTTCATTTTTGTTCGACGAATAAAAGTGTACCTGGGCGTATAAGCTATTCGGCTTCGACTCGACTTTGAAATTAAAAGAAAAAACTCGTTGCTAATTCAGTGGGATCAATTTAGTTCCGAGAACTGTGTCATCAGTTAGATTGAATGAATCATCTGATGATAATTAATCAAATCAAAGAATCAGCTTCAGTTGTACACAACAGAAAGTGAATTATGATTGATTTCATCCTGGGAAGGGTTAACTGTTCCACTTTCTGCTTTCTATAAAAGCGGTAGGCTCTTTTACATTAACATAATAAAACGTTAATTCTTCAATCTCAGGCGTGATCAATAACGAGAAAAAAAAAACGAAAGTACAATTGATGAATTATTACTCAATAATTATCCGTTAATAAATATTCAATTTCATTCTTCTTTTCGTACGAAACAAATGAATCTTATGAAAAAGTTTTCTTCTTCGTTAACAACCCCTGGATTCGTCCTTGTATTGCTTTCAACTTTACGAGAATCAGAAAAACTATGCTGTTTCTGTGCATAAACCTCTGTTTAAAAAAAGACAAGTAAAAAGAGATAAATAAATAAAATGAAATAAATAATGAAAAAGGAAAGATGTAAAAATTGCTTGGGCAACGTACGGGTTTCTTAATCGATTGAATGTTAAAAAACATACACGCCTTCAACATACGAATAAAAAGACGGTTGGAAATGAAAGTCGACAAAGTGATAGTGCGCGATTGGCCTGGTATCTCCAGAAAATGGTTTCTTTGAAATCCTCATTTGATATGATTCGAATCATTTTCTTTTAAGCGCAATCGCGTGATCTCAAGAAGATCAATTTCAGTTTAACGCTCGGCAAACTCGCTCGCCTGCCCATTAGCAAGCCGGATGAACGAATTTTGGTACAAGGTAAAATTCGGATCGAGAGCGCTGAATTGTTAAAAATCGATTCCGAGGCGAAGTTAATGATCGCAAATAAATGTATAAACACATGCGGCGGCTGATACACGCGGAACGAGTGAACGGGATAGGTGCTAAGATAGGAGGTGGTTCGAGAACTGCGAGTTGTCGACGCTCGAGTGAAAGTGCTTGGCGAAAGTCTTTGTGCGCTTACATAAGACATTTAACTATTCAGAAATCATACGCCGCCACAGTTATTAGACGATTACAGTCATTTGGCTTGCCATCACAGTTTTAAAACAATAAACTCCTCCCCCTCCTACCTTCCTCCCACCCACGCATTTAATTTTCAACCTCCCAAGACACAAATTGCTGGACCCAAAAATTTGCAACCCTCTTGACAGAATCATTCAAATCGAGTTCCACTTGATTGTCCAGAATCCATTCAAAACCAGCTCGCCCGACTTGATCTCTCATGACAATTTTTGTTGCCTTTTTCAGGAGCCAGTGCTCAGGAAAGTTTCAAATGCCCAGACGACTTCGGGTTCTACCCACACCACTTGTCCTGCGACAAATACTGGAAGTGTGATAACAATGTGGCCGAGCTCAAAACCTGCGGCAACGGATTGGCTTTCGACGCGACGGACAGCAAATTCTTGACGGAAAATTGTGACTACTTGCATAACGTCGACTGCGGAGACAGGACCCAACTTGAGCCACCAATCGGCACGCCCCACTGTGCCAGGCTATACGGTATCTTCCCCGACGAGAAGAAATGCGACGTCTTCTGGAACTGCTGGAACGGTGAAGCTTCCAGGTACCAGTGCAGTCCTGGACTCGCCTACGATCGTGAGGCTCGCGTTTGTATGTGGGCTGACCAAGTTCCTGAATGCAGAAATGATGGTTGGTATTATATTCAGAGACCTTCAAAATTTAAATTAACAAATTGTTTGATTACATTTTATGCAAAATTACTAGTATTTTTGTTTTTTTTTGTCTGGAGAAATTGGGGATTGTTTCTTTCTTCAGTTTTCAAAATTGTAATTAACAAATTGTTGAATTTTCAGAGGTCGCTGGAGGATTCACATGCCCAGCCGCAGGTGAAGTGAGTGGAGCTTCCGGAAGCTTCTCGAGACACGCTCATCCTGATGACTGCAGAAAGTACTACATCTGTCTAGAAGGCATCGCCAGGGAATACGGTTGCCCGATCGGTACAGTATTCAAGATCGGCGACTCCGACGGTAGCGGCGCCTGCGAAGACCCAGAAGACGTTCCCGGATGGTGAGTCCAAATTGTCTTTGGAAGAAAAAAAAAACTAATTGACGCATGCGGCATGACCTGTCTCTTTTTATCTTTTACATCCATGTGTGACTATTAATCCCACTTTGTCTCTAACATATCATTTCTCTTTGTCCTCCGAAGCGAGGTAGGTCGTTTCAATTGAAACGAGCGCAGGAATCCAAATACTGAATTGTGGAACGCTAACAATAGAACCCGAGCTGAGATTATCAACAGCTCTGTGTATAAATCAACGTTTGAATAGTTAACAAATTATTAACATTTTGATGAGAGAGTCATGGAGTGTATAACCACTTGTGTGCAATTTTCTGACAGATAATAAATGTCGCGTACAGACTGACCTTATAACCAACGCCAGGCGTGATCGAAAAGTCACACGCGGAGTTGAAAAAATTCGCAATGTCACAACATTTTCACGTTTCGCATAAATTGCCAGCCGGTTGGATGTCAAAAGATGCATTATTTATGCGAACTTTTCAAAGTTCGCGAAATTATCTTTTTTGTTTAAATCATAAATTTGCATTCCAAGCACGGAACGAATTTGGATTGTTTCATATGAATTTTTTCAACTGCACACAAACTGTGTACTTGTTCCCGGAGATTCGCCAATTTGTCGGTTCTGCTTCACAGTGAGGATTACTACGGAGACCTGGACTTGAAGAGCATCAGGAAGAGCGAGTTGTTAGCGGGAATCCAGAGCTCCGGCGAATCCAGGAACACGTCGCCCAAGCCACAGGGCAAACCCAGACCCACCTCGAATGGCCCTCTGAGGCCAACCCTCCAGGATCAATAAACAAAGACAGTTCTCTTTGATTCCTCCAAGACGCTTTGTTAATTCGAACGAATAAGGCCAAGAGTACGGCAGACGGTGAATCTAACTTAGAGACCAGGCAGTCTAGTCTCAGCCGAACCGCAGCCACCTGCGCTGATCTGGGATCAAGCTCATTTCTCAATCGATTGTTCAATTCATGTTGTTACCTTCCTATAGCTGTGGGGTGTCGCTCCCTCGATCTTGGGACACATCTGGAATTAATCAATAAGGTTTTATAAAGTAGAGATCATCGTACTTCAATAACTAGCAATCCAAGTTACTTTTTACTATACTTACATTGTTATAGATTTTAAGCTACGTTAAAACATTCGGCATGCTTTATGGTGTCCCCAGTAAACGAAGATGGTTGTTCAGTCATAATTTTTTTTTGTTTAGATTCCCACATTTGAGGACGTACCCGTGAGTGGTAGATATTATTTATTTTATTTTTGTTCGACAATTTAATTCTCGCCTGTAAATGGAAGTGGTGACAAATTTTAGATGAATCATTGTCGTTTACTGTGTTTTTTGCTATCGTGGGGAGAGAAGCTTTCCGTTACCGCACTTTTTGTTACTAAATCGTACTCTTGGCCTGGATGTCAGACCCATCGTGAAACTTCGATCCCCATTATGTCATTACCTTTTTTTACCTGATAAGACGAAGATGAAATAAAAAAAAAGAAAAAAACAAACAAAAAACCTATCAAATAAAAATCTTCAAAATCACGAATCTGACTATTTTTTTTTTCAAACAACTGACTCTACCTTATTTCGACATAGTGTTTTTCGATGTAAAACTCTTCTGCTAAGCTGCACGAAAGTGACACTACAACTGCTTGATTATCCTAAGTGAATGCACTTCGTCTGACACTTTTAACACCTTTTTTTTTATCGTCCCGCAGTTTATTTATGATGTGATTATAATTGAACTTTTAACGTTTGCAATCTACCGCAATTTCAAACTCTGACGACACTGGACTTCTTGTCCATAACTTTCTGATTTGTTTCTTCTGCACGAAACTAAGAATTATTAACGTTATGGTATTCATAATATTCATAAATAATTATAAGTGTAAAACAATTTTTTTTTTTTTGAAACTTATCCAATTTGGTTTTTCCATGCCAATTTCATTAACATTTTTTTTATATTTATTTCTGCATTTTAATTTGTGTTTAATAAAAAATTGTAAATTATCGAGCACACTATTTGTTAATTTTTTTTCTACCTTTTTTTTGTCATGCCGAACAAATTGATAACACCGCCAACTGACTTTTTCATTATTTAGCGAGGACTACTATGGTAATGTGGATCTGAAAGCACTGCGCAAGTTGGGTTACAGAAAGTGATGAAGATTTCAGAGACTGACGACAGTTTCCAACGCAGAAGCTCGAACCAAATCTAAGCGTTTGGAGTTGCGCTAGCTTTTACGATTTGGAAATGAAGAATTTTCACCGACTTTGTGTCGACCGAGCCTCGACTTCCCGATGGTGTCAAGCTCCTCCAAACTTACTCCCCTGTGGAAAAACAGCCTCAATTATTTGTTGTACTCCAATTCTACTCTAATATACTGTGTAAATAAATTATAATAAGTATACTTGTAATTGCATCTGGCTTTGATTTTCTCACCCTTTTAATTATTTTTGAACAAATTTAATTACAAATAAGTAAATTAAAAAATACATTTTTCAATTTGTTTTTTTTTACATTAAATTTTGTTGTAAATTAAATTTTTTATTTTTTTACTCACCCAAATGAAGATTTTGAAATATAATATTTAATCGACAAAACAATTTTGTTTGCACTGTCAAAAAAATTTAATCGATCTTAGAATTTGAAATGTGTTCCGTTAACTGAACCGTTCCGAACCTCGTCGTTCCTCATTCCAAACCCGTGCGAGGAACAAGGACAAAGCACTTCAGTACCCGCTTTGCTCTTTAATCGAAATGTCATCGTTTAATTATTCAGATGGTTAATAAAATATTAATCAATGACAAACTTAGATGAAATTTGAAATAAAATTAAATCGATTTGAGCTGAACAAAAAAACTAAGAAATATTTCTCGGATGCGCAGTTGGGAATAACAGGTCGGCTCCTCGGCCATGCTCGACGGCCCGACAGTGTTTACCCATGTTTACCACCGAGCCATAACCTGTCATAAACACTGATGACAATAAGAACCTGTTGTTTAAAACCGTTCAATACGGTTACATAAATTTGTAACATTAATAATTGGGGCCATTCAATAACTAACCATTTGTAAAATATAGAAAATCTATATTGGGAAAAACAACTTGTAAGTATGATCCCTCAACTATTTTCAGTCTCGATAACACTGCCATAACCTTCTCATCGTATCTGTTCAAATATCTCTCGATTTATTAAGAAAGTTTACTTTAATTGATAATTAATAAACTTATAAACATCAATTGATAATCAAGTTTGATATTTGTCTCAAATCAAATAATAAAAACAGCGTTTAAAAATGTCACATTTTGGAGTACTAATTCAAAATCGTAATTTTCACTTAATAATGAATAATTAATTAATTACACACTGATTAAAAATCAAGCTTGATTTTGATTTCCTCAATTCAAATAAAAATGTCAGTCCTAAAAACATTTAAATCAAATTTTGAAGTAGCAATTTCAAGTTGCAATTTCGGTTGATTTAAAATGTCAATTTTTGCAAAATAACAAAACAAATTTTGCAAAACAAAATTATTGTCAAAAGGCAATAAAAAAGAGTTAACCGCTGAATCAATGAACGAATGAAAAAAATGACCGCTAAAAAACCAGCCAACCGTTGACAATGTTCTAGTTCGAAAGGATGCAGAAGACAAACTTCGAGGAAGTGATAGATAACTTATTCAACAAGAATTACCAGCTAGTCAGAGAGGAGTCGTACAGTCTGCCAGAACCAAAGTCGTTGTTCACCTCGGCTCCATGGCGGATCAACGAGCTGCAGGAACTCAAAAATGACCTCAACGACGTCAAGTCCAAGCTCAACGACTACGGCTTTGACGTCTGGCACCAGCACACCGGCCAGAGGAACAAGGCGGGTGACGTCCAATGGAACATCCAACGAACAATCAGGCCCGAGTTCCTAACTCAGGCCTGGTGCAAGTTTTACGAGCACCTCTCGTCCTTCCCAGTTGTACCGTCAGTTGTGGAGCAAACCAAGAGGTTTACGTCTGTTCACCTCTGCGAGGCTCCTGGGGCTTTTATAACCTCGCTCAACCACTGGCTGAAGATCAACATGCCTGACGTCACCTGGGACTGGCTCGCCATGAGCCTCAATCCCTACTACGAGGGCAACTCGTCAAAAAGTGCAATCAACGACGACCGATTCATCATCCGAACGTTGCCAAATTGGTACTTCGGTGTCGACGACACGGGCAACGTGATGAACCTGGAGAACGTCGAGGGACTCAACGAACAAGTCCAGGGGAAGGACGTCTTACTGGTGACTGCGGACGGGAGCATAGACTGCTCGCAAAATCCTGGCGAGCAGGAGGTGGTGGTCGCTCACCTTCATTTTTGTGAAGTTGTCACAGCCCTGAACATTCTCAGCGCAGCTGGAACTCTAGTGCTCAAAATCTTTACCACCTTTGAGCACCAGACGGTCTGTCTGGTGTACCTGCTGATCTGCCTGTTCGAGCAGGTGCATTTCAAAAAGCCGGTGACGAGCAAAGAGGGCAACTCCGAAAGTTACATCATCTGTCTTGGTTTCAAGGGCAGGGATTTTGTCAAACCTTATCTGAGCAGGTTGAAGGAAAACTTTGCCAATGAAACGGGTCGCGCCATGTTCAGACTGGAGGACCTGCCGGACGATTTTGTGAGGAAGATGGTCGAGTGTAGTCGATTTTTTAAGAACCACCAGTGTACCGTGATTATGGACAATATCAAGACATTCAAATCGAGCCAGATGTACAACGACTCGGTGGTAAAGAAGATCAGAAATCTGGTGTCGATGAAGTACATCGAGAGGTACAATCTGAGCCGGCTGCCGGACGACAGTGACAAGATCGTCGACGACAGTGATTCGTCTCAGTTCAAATTCATGAACTGGACCAACAAGAAGGAAATCCCAGAGTCGTACAATCAGATGTGCAAGAGAAACTCGTTGGACCATTTCGAAAAGCTGGGCCACCTCGTGACGCTCATGCAGTCTTATCATTTTACAGCAAAGTGTTTCACTTGTGAAGTACGGTTTTACAATGACAGCAATTTCTGTCCATTCTTTTTTCTCTCTTTAAATTATTCGTTTATTCATTTTTCGTAAATTTTTTTGTTTTCAGTTCACGAACGAACTTGGCGAGTTGTCCATTAACGAAGGAAAGGCAGTTGCGAGGATACTGAACTCGAAATTTTGTTATCTGGAGTTGCTGCAACACTTTCAGGAGTTTCAAGAGGCGACGGAAAAACTTGACTTTCAAATTAGCTTGCCTTTGAAGGAGACCGTTAATTTGTATATAGAAGACATGAACGAGACTGAATTGTCCTCCTGCAAGTTTGTACAGCTTGATTACATGTCAGAGCAGAACAATCGTAACACAATGAGCAGTGTCCATAATGCGTTCAAAGAAACGAGCGAAGGCCAGTGCCTGGTATTGTTTGGATATTGTCTGTTGAGTCGGTTCAACGTCGGATTGTTATTCATTTTGGCTCACGCTTTCGATTCCTTGGAACTGCGACTGAGCGAGGCTCTGGGATGTATAATAACATTGCGAGGCAAAAGAGTCGTTAAGTCCGTGGTACAAAAATTGAATCAGATCTCAGAAGCTCTGGATCGTGCGAAAAATCAAAGTCACTCGATTTTATCACTGGTTCCTATTTTACGATTATGTGGTGAGGATCAAACTTTCGAATTGGAATTAGATCGTTCATTAAGCCAATCGTGCAAATTAATCAAATGGTTGTTCCTTTTTAGATGATAAATTCTACCCTACGATTTTGGAGTGTAACGCCTGGATTATTAATTTCTGCATAACGTGCAATCCCGTTCTGAAAGCGACAAAAAAGTATAACAACAGATGAAAGTGAAGTTCCTAGCTCGGTTTTACAATCGAAGAGTCGTTGTCGATGAGAACAATTTGTTGATTGAATTATGATTTGTGATGTCCTTTTTTTTTCTAAACATTTGAGAAAACTTTACATGGAAATAAGAGACAATTGTACGCTTGAGAGTCAAGTATGCGTTTAATTATGACAGTGTGTATATTAATTTTTTTTTTGTAATGTCAAACTTATGTTCTCGAAACAGTATATACAATATATGTAAATTATTACTTGAAAAAAATGTATGTGTTTTTATTTATATCAAGTTGGTCGAAGGCTTCAGAAACGATGTTTAAGGCAGTGTGTATCTTGACTTGAATAAGACTCTATCAAGCAGGTATAAATTAAAATTATTTTTAACGTTACTACTTTTCAAGATATTCACAATGAAAGGAAGAATCATCAGTGAGGTCGTTGGAAAATTATCAACCAAAATCAGAACTCCGAAAGTTTGTATCGTGGGTGCTGGTCCAGCTGGGTTTTACACTGCGCAACATCTATTAAAAGTATATCATCCGTACTAATGTTCAAAAATTAAAAAACGTACTTAAATGTTTATAATCTTCATAAACGTTTTTATTTTTAGGTCAATCCGGAGATCAAAGTTGACATTTTAGAGCGTTTACCCGTGCCCTATGGATTAGTTAGATTTGGAGTGGCACCGGATCATCCTGAAGTGAAAAATGTTATCCATACTTTTGAAAAAACTGCCAAAAACCCAAGACTGAAGTTTTTCGGCAATGTAAACGTTGGGAAAGATGTTAGCATTGCTCAGCTCAAAGACTGTTATAACGCTATCGTATTGGTAAGACCACCACCTAGAATTAACAAGTCAACTTTTTTCAATATTAATTATGTTTTTAAAATTTAATTTATCATTGAATTTTGTTACAGACTTATGGAGCAGAGGAAGACAAGTTATTGAATATTCCAGGTGAAAACCTCAGCAACGTCTTGTCAGGCAGAAGATTCGTTGGGTGGTACAACGGGGTGCCAAAAGATCGTGATTATAAGTTCAATCTGGATGTCGAAGAGGCAATCATTGTGGGTCAAGGAAATGTTGCCATGGACATTGCTAGAATTCTCCTCACTCCAATTGACAACCTGAAGGTACAATTTCTAAAAACTGAATTAAACGAATGAAATACACTTGAACGAAATAAATTAATGAACTTTTAAATATTTCTATTACAGGCGACGGATATAACATCCTACTCGCTGGAACAACTATCGAGAAGCAGAGTGCGCAAAGTGTGGCTGGTCGGACGCAGAGGACCCCTGCAAGCTGCCTACACAATAGCTGAACTGCGAGAACTCACCAAATTGGAAAACTGTTCAACGAAATGGCGCAGAGAAGATTTTTCGGGCATCAAAGATGTTGTCCCGAGTTTGGCGAGGCCAAAGAAAAGAATAACCGAACTGATGCTGAAATCCCTAGACGAATCTGAAATGAAAGACAATCGAAACAAGTCGCTGAATCCTATATTTCTGAGGAGCCCGCTCGAATTCATGGGAAAAGATTGCGTTGAGGGGGTGAAGTTTTCTGTGAATATTTTGAAAGGTGACGATTTTTTAAAACAATCTGCAATAAGCACCGATAAGGTGGAGGAAATTTCTTGTGGGATAGCGTTGCGTAGCATTGGGTATAAATCTGTTTGCATTGACGACGAAGTTCCGTTTGATTTTAATAGCGGTCGAGTTATAAACGAAGGGGGTAAAATAGACGAACAGATTTATTCCGCAGGTTGGGTGGCTACAGGTCCAGTTGGGGTCATTTTGACAACCATGACAAACGCTTTTCAGACTGGAGCCATGGTTCAGAAGAACTTGAGCGATGAAATTAAACCTGGCAACGTAGAACTTGATAAAATTTTGCAATCGAAGAATGTAAATGTCGTCTCTTATGAAAATTGGGAGAAAATTGATGCCGAAGAGATTAGAAGGGGAAGGAACTTGAACAAATGTCGGGAGAAAATTGTGGATATTCAGGAGATGTTGAATGTTGCTTTGGGTTAATTTTTTAAAATACTTTTGAAAGAATTGTTGCGTATAAGTTTGTTAATTATCTTACCATAACATTACTAATTCGGTAATGGTTACAATTTTCAATAGGTTGTTAAAAAAAACATTAATTCAAACAAATGTTGTATTTTTTTTGTTATTTTTGATACGCCCTGTATAATGAAAGAAATAAAAAAGATGAAACAGATTAAAAAAGTTGTATAAATTATTGTTCAAGGTTCAAGATAAATAAATAAATCCACAGTTCATTTAAATGTTTATAAAACATGTCTCTTTAATACAGCACTATTATGATACAAATGGAATGTATAAATGGCATTTCAAAAGTATAGTGTACAAATGCGGAATGTTTTAAATTATACAAGCAGTTGATAAAACAACTCAATTAACTATTGGTCCTTTTTAATACTTGCCAAGGTAGAGCTTTCAGTGACTGAAAATCGTTCTAAAAATCAGCAGCCAACAAAAAGCACCGAAGATTGTCCCATAATTGCTAAAAAAACAAATCAAAAAATTGCGTGCTAAGGCCAATAGTTAAAAAAAACCACCCCAGGTTATTTTAAAAATTATTACACCAATAATTATTATTGCACATGTATAACTCTAGCATCACATAATGTCGAAAAACCGGCAAGCTTTGTAATTATTGGTCTCGTCTTGGGTTGGTTCACAGTGTGACCTCCAACCGGAGTATATAATATGATAGAAGCATTATAATTCATCATAAAAGCGCATTAGTGCGACAAACGTATGATAAACAATGTGATAAAATTTTTGTCATTTTCTTTTCTTAATACACAACTTTGTTCCTCACATGTAAAGCTTCTTCAACTTAATGGAATATCAACAATGCCATAATCGAGTGGTTCAACCGTGTCCATTTCCTGAAAACAACCAAACCCATAATTAGTTTGCAAATTTGTAAAACAAGGAAAATGTTCAAAGGTCCACTGTCTTTCTCACCTCTCAAATCTTGGCTTCCTGCAAACCACTCTCTTAAGGTTTCGGTTGAGACGAAGACTCGTGAACATTATCTCCTAATTGTCTATCCGAATGAGGTATATTGCTTTCATGTTCAATTTCATGCGAATGACTGTCCCCTTCCTGATCGGGAAGTTCCAGCGAATCTGAAGAAATGCGTCTACTTGTATTGTACCGTTCGCTCGAGTCCAGCTGCGACTCTTTAGCGTCTTTTACATTATTCAAAGAGTCCGAGCTCAAAGATGGATAATCAAGAGTGGTCTTCAGCTCCAACGAGTCGGAGCTTCTACACATGGCGTTATACTTCTGGTTCCCATTGTCCTCGAGTTCAAGGGAGTCTGTACTTGTCTCCATGATATTAACTTCTGCGGCAGGTTTGGGCGCCTCGGCCGGAACGGAGCTCGTTGCCTTCTCCATCTCCTCCAGCTGCGAGATATCCTCCTGAGTGTCGTCCTGTCGTTCCAATTTCTCGACGTTGGCCTGAGCGACCCGAATGATTTCCTCGATCTCCTTCACTCGCTTCTCATAGTCGTCCGAACCGGAGGTGCTCGGGTTCACCGACGCCGCTCTGCTGGACGATTCCAACTTCGCTCGGGCCATCTCCAATTTGTACCTATTCTCTGGGCTCTCGTGGTCCAGCAGTTCCTGCTCCTCTCTGGCTTTCAGTTCGATCATGTGGGCTTCCTTGCAAGCCGACTCGAGTTTCTCAAAGTCCTTTAGAGAAGACAAGGACACGTCATCCCCGTGTCCCGATTTGCTCACGTATCTTCGCGGGAAGCTGCCGTTGCCGCTCGAGGAATCCTGAGACCCGCTATGCTTCTTGGAAGAATTTTCCATGGCAATGGCAGTTTCCAGATGTTCAAACTCCTGCAGGGAACTGAGGGAGACGTTGTCGTGCTCGGGTTTGATGAAGTACCTCTTTGTCAACGTCTCGTAATCCGGGGTACTGCCGAAGCTGCCCTTCATGCTACCGACGCTCCCAATCGATTCCTTGTGGCTGCCAAGACTACCAAACCTGCTGCTGCCTGCTTCGAAATCTGTGATCTCCTCTTCCTTGATGTCTTCCAGGGGTCCTCTGTCGTACTCGACTTCGTACATGCGTGCATCACTGTGGAACTGCATCTCGATCCACTTTTTGTTGCCGTCGTACTGTTCCTCGTCCGAGTTGGACTGAGAATACTGGTCCTCATTGGAAGCCTGCGGGGGACTCTCCTCAGACTCAAGCTCAAACAGCTCGTTGTTTCCTGGCTTCGGGGCTGATTGGCTTTCCTTCAGGGCTTCCTCCTCTTTGCGTGTTTCCGTCAGCAACTTTTCCAGCTCCCGGTCGTAGGTCTTGCTGCTGGCATAAGATCTGGTATCAATCCTGATGCTCTTCCCTTCAGCGTCAAACTCCTCAGCTTCCTTTCCAACCTCTTCGATGACCACGAAATCGTCGATGATGTCCGGCTTGTCTACCAACTCGAACGAGTCACTATCAGGTGAATTCCTGTCTCGATCCTTATCGACGATCGTGTCAGCCGAGATGCCAGATGCAGAGGACGTGGACATACTAGCCTGCTGCAGCAGCGTGCTAGAAGTCATCGCAGAGTCAAATGTTTCATCCTCTAAGTTGGAAGCCCCACGCCGGAGGTCATACGAGGTCGACACCAGTGTAGGACTCTGCCTTCCAGACTTGGTGTAGGTCGCGGAAAAGTACTCGCTTGTCTCTTCCAAGTATCTGTCTTGCGGCTTGGTATCGGGCACCCTTTGAGGGATCTTCGACAGGCTCAACGGTTGGTCCATCGCCGCTGAACTTGGCAGGGTGGATTTGAACTCGTAGGATTCCATGTCTTCGCTGACTTCTTGGTCTTCCAATGTGGTGTCCTCGCTCATCTGCTGGAATATCATCTCCGAGGACCTCTTCATCCTGTAGGGAACCTCAGCCTCGTTCACTTCGTAGGATCCTTCCTCTTCCTCGTCGCGTGATTGCATCTGCAGCTCTCCGACCTCGTCATCTTCCAGATTGAAGTCTGGATTGAAATCCAAGTCGTCCCTGTCTCCCTCTGCATCGGAAGCTACTAATGTTTCAGATAATTCACCTGTGCTGTCGATGCTCCCCAAGTGGCCTGAACTCAGCGAGTTCAAGGATTTCATCGACTCTCTCGAGCTCAACGAAGACACAGCCGTGTGATAATCTTGAGAAGTACCGCGAGTGTCAGAAGAATGGTCCAGCGACATCAGGGCTGTCTCGTATTCAGAGTACGTTCCAGACGGTTGGTTCGACTGAAGAGCCTCGATGTCAGAAGAACTCGGTCGACTACCGCTTTCGTACTCACACGACTGGTACTGACTGCTTTCCCCAGAACTCGAGATGTCCGCCTCGCTTTCGACACTTTTCTTAGTCTTTGGAGGCCTTGGCTTTCGTCTGGGAGCTACTTGGGGAGTGAGCAGGGACAGATTGTCCTCCTTATCAGGATCGGAACCTGATCGACTTCCTGGCAGTGGCGACTCTTCGTCTCTAAGTTCTTCGCAAACTGTTATTTGTGGTTCAGTCTCTGCAGTGATTAGCTCAATTGTTTCTCCAACTAGTTTTACTTTCAATGTTTCGTCGGCAGTTTCTGGAACATCTTTGGAATCTTGCTTACGCGGCTTGGTCACCGGGGATCCAGAGGCCACGGAATCGCGATCCTCGTGTTCAGACGATGGAGCTCGGTATAAAAATGGTAGCTCATTAGGGATGGGTTCAGGTTGCAATGTGAACTGGAACTCCGAAGGGGAGTCCTTGATTTGTAAAACAGTCTCACTATTCTCACTCAGTTCTTCGATCAGATCCTGTTTCGCTGCTTCCAATGATTCCTTCACCTCGGCGATCTCCTTTTTCACCACCTGATCGAGGACAGTTATCACGTACTTTGCGCTCAAATCGACGTTTTGTAAATTCTCGGTTGTTAGTTTGAAGGCACTGACATCCGATTGGCCAACTTTTTCGCGCTTTTCAAACTTGTCGCCCAGTCGTTTGTGGTCGTCGTGTTTCATCCTCGGCGACTGCGTTCCGTCCTTCTTAACTACTGTCTCTACTTTTTCAAAATCATCGACTTTATGTGATTCAAGTTTCTCTTTAGCTTCCAATTCTTTTGTCTCCGTTTTTTCAACCTTCTCAGGTGTATCTTTTAGGGGCGACTTTTCAAATTCCTGATCAGCGGGGATGGCTGCGTCTAAACTGTCAGGCTGAGAGTCAGTTTTCACTACGGACTCTTCGTCCGACTTCTCCTCTTCGCTGTGAGTTATCCACTCGTCTCCCAACCTAGCAAACTCATCCAACCGGTCCTCCTTCGTTGGAGTCTTAGCCTCGTGCTCCCTCTGAAGAGTGTCAACCAATTCCTGACAACTTACGTCTAACCTATTTTCTATCAACTCCTTTTCCAAGTCCTGTTCGTTTACTGGTACTACCGTAAATTTACTTTTGTAACCAAGTGGAGGTTTGTCCGTATCACCGGTCACCGTTATCTCTGGTTTTATCATCTCTTGAACTCCCTCCTCCTCTTGGGACAGCTTCGACTGATATTCGTCGAGCTCCTTGTCAAAGGCCTGCGAAGGCTGCAGAGTTTCGGAGATCTCAATCTTTTCATCGCCGATCATCCAATCGACAGGTTTTATCTCAAGCTCCTTCACTTTCAGTCTGGGTGAAATCAACGGGGGACTCTCTATCTCAAAACTGTCGCCTTTTCGGCCTCTTGAACTGATGGACTCTCGCTGCTCTCGGGTTAAAGAATAATCTAGATTTGTATCTTCAGAAACTGTACTGGGGCTAATGGTGATGTCGCGGTCAACGTACATCCTTTCGAAAGCATCAATAGTCGCGCTTTCGTGAAAGGACGAGTGACTGCTGTCCTTGGGGTCCTGACTTCGGCTCATCCCGAAATCCTGAGATACTCTTTCAATCAACTTGATGTCGTCTATCTCCAGCGACGGCACATCCATAGAGTCCTGCCGAGACCGGATGTCGGGCTCCAAGATCTCCAAAACTTTTGCTCCAGAGAGCTCGGAATATTCCTTCGGGATTCCTCTGATTTCATACTTTTCCTGATCAGTCTCAGGATAGTAACTCTGACTGCTCACCTGAGGAGTAATCTTGTCGGACGCAAGCTCAGATTTCAACGACTTGGAAGCACCTTCGACGTCATTGGCTGTCAGGTCAGCCTCGAGTTCGATCTGCTCGGATATACTGCTGGGGCTGATTGTGATGTCCCTGTCTTGCAATCTCAACTGGGACGAGGAAAGAGCATAGCTATCATCTTTTTCCTCGCTGAAACTCACGCTGTCTCTCCTAAAATCCGTCTCGAAAATAGGCTTCATCGTAACGGACGGAGCCTCTGCTTCTTTTTGCAGCATACTCTCAAACTTTTGCGTCAACTTGTCGGCCAACTTGTCGTCCAAACTGTCCTCCGACTTGTCCACGTCCAAGGCATCTTGACTGTGAACTTTCCTCAACTCTTCTATCGATTTGCTCTGCAGCTCGGTCTCGATTGACTGCAACAGATTTTTTGCCACTTCACGAGCTTCCGATTCCTCCATCAGTAACTTTTGTTCCTCCTCGACGAACTCGTCGATGGAACTCTGGACAGAAGAACTGTCCTTCCATTCCAGGCCCTTTTTAGGTATCAGCGTCTGAGGACGTGCTTTCAAATTAATCTTGGAACTAAACGATTCAGAACTTTCCTCATGAGAATCTTCCTGGACGCTCTTCTCTGTGATATAACCAGATATATCCTTGTCCTCAGCAAAAATATCCTGAGGATGAATCTCGTCTTCTGTTTGCTTCATTAGATCCTTCTCTATCTTCAATGAAACATCACTCGTTTTTGCCTTGACTTTGGAAAAACCTGACTCTTCCAAGCTAATCTTGTCTTTGTCTTCTTGCAGCTTGGTTCGTTGACTCTCCTTGTTCTGTATGCTCAACCCAGAAGCTTGAGCGTCAATAATTTGTCGATCATCTGTGATATTCATAGCCGTTCGTTGAGTTGTTATCGTGTCCAATTCCTTGACCTGTTTTTCCGTTTCCATGAGAATTTCATCGGGCGAATGTTTCGTTACCGATGAAATCAATGTTTCCTTCTTCGCCACATGCTCTCGCTCTTCGTGTAATAACGTTTTTTCCGCTCCTTTGGTTATCTGCGACGACTTGATTTCTTTTGTTTCGTGTGTCATCAGTTCCGTCTTGTCAACTTTGGATATCACATTCGTGACTTTTCCCTCCAAGGCTTTGGCCTCCTCGAAGCCTTTCTTTGCTTTCGGAAATTCTGGCGAAAACCCAAACCTTTCCCTTGAAACTTGCTCCTGTACTTTGTCTGGTTTAACTTCCTCCACTGACTTAACAACTTCGGATTTACCTGCTGATTTGTCTGTTATTCGTTTCGGAATTTTAGACTCAAATTCATGTTTGACTTCTGGTTCTGCTTTCGATTCGGGCTTATCCTCTTCTTTTTTGCCTTTCTTCTCCTTCTCAGCCATAGACGCAGAAACGGGAATTCGAGATTCTTTCTTAGGCAATTTCGTTGCCTCAGTTTTTTCAGGCTGAAATTGTTCTAGATCAAGTTTGGTCTGAGAAATTCGTTTCTCTTCAATTTTCGTTGTAAATATTCGTTCTATTTCTTTTTCTGCTTGAGTTTTTAGAGCTTCTAATTCTCTTTCTTCATCTTTGACGGAAACTAGTTCTGGTGATTTAATGGGTTCACTTTCTTTTGGTAGACTTGTGACATCTGAAACTATTTCATCTTTCTCTTTCTGTTTTACTTCTTCACGTTTTTGTTCTTCACGTACTTCATCAAATGTTGTTTCAGACTTTTCGACAGCCTCTTGAGCCATTTTTTCATCTTCTTCTTTATCGAATGAAGTTTTAGCACTCTGAACTGTATCTATAATTATTTGTATCTCTTCTTGTGGCTTCATCTCCTTTGTATCCAATTTATGAATCATTTCTTCAACTTTCTTTGCTTCAACAAACTTTTCTATCGTAGTTACTTGAGAATCCTCTTCGATCTTCTTTGCATCCTCAATTTGTTCTATCGTTTCATATTTCGTAAGATCACCAATCTTCATTCCTTCCACTATCGTCTCATCTTTTTTAAGATGCTCTTCAGTCATCTTTTCTTTACCAACCTTTTCTATCGTCTCACCTTTTTTAATATCCTCTTCAATCTTCATTTCTTCTACAATTGTTCCTATTGTAACGCCTTTTTTATAATCCTCTTCAATCTTCTTTGCATCCTCAACTTGTTCTATCGTTTCATATTTCGTAAGATCATCGATCTTCATTTCTTCCACTATCGTCTCATCTTTTTTAAGATGCTCTTCAGTCACCTTTTCTTTAACAACCTTTTCTATCGTCTCACCTTTTTTAATATCCTCTTCAATCTTCGTTTCTTCAACAACTTTTTCTATCGCCTCAGCTTTTGTAATATCCTTTTCAATTTTCTTTTCTTCAACAATTGTTTCTATTGTTTCACCTTTTTTAATATCCTTTTCAATCTTCTTTTCTTCTAAAACAGTTTCTATTATATCATCTTTTTTAATTTCCTCTTTAATTTCCATTTCTTCTACAACTGTTTCTACTAATTCATCTTTTTTAATATCCTTTTCAACCTTCTTATCTTCAACAACTTTTTCTATTGGTACACCTTTTTTAATATCCTCTTCAGTCTTCTTTTTATCCACAACTTGTTCTATCATTTCATGCTCTGTAAGATCTTCAACCTTCATTTCTTCTACAACTTTTTCTATAGTTTCTTCTTTCTGAAGATCTTTCATTGTCATTCCTTCCACAACTTTCTGAATTTTCTCATCTTTTTCAAGATCCACTTGCATTTTCATTTGTTCTTCAATTTTTCCAATCATTTCAGCCTTTTTGGAATCCCGTTCAATCTTCTCTTCAATTTTCTTT
Organism: Trissolcus japonicus; assembly: GCA_030522925.1. NCBI lineage: Eukaryota > Metazoa > Arthropoda > Insecta > Hymenoptera > Scelionidae > Trissolcus > Trissolcus japonicus. Next base: position 32,302 of record JAPYZS010000403.1, read on the forward strand.
TCTTCTACAATTGTTTCTCTTGTTTCATCACCTTTTATAATATCCTTTTCGATCTTCTCTTCAATCTTCTTTTCTTCTACAACCTTTTCTATAATCTCACCTTTTTCAATATCCTTTTCTATCTTCTTTTCTTCTACAACTGCTTCTACTGTTTCATCTTTTCTAATATCCTCTTCAATCTTCTTTTCTTCAATAACTTTTTCTATCGTTTCATATTTAAAATCCTCAATCTTCATTTCTTCCACAACTTTCTCTATCTTCTCATCTTTTTCAATGCCCATGACAATCTTCTGTGCTTCTTCAACTGTTTCTACTAATTCATCTTTCTTAATATCCTTCTCAATCCTCTTTTCTTCAACAACTTTTTCTATCATTACACCTTTTTTAATATCCTCTTCAATTTTCTTTCCTTCTATCACTGTTTCTTTTGTTTCATCTTTTTTCATCTCCTCTTTAATCTTCATTTCATCCACAACTTGTTCTATCGTTTCATGTTTCGCAAGATCTCCAATCTTCATTTCTTCTACAACTTTTTCTACAGTCTTATCTTTTTTAAGATCTGCAATCTTCTTCTCTTCTACAACCTTTCTAGAATCCAACTGAACCTCCTGCACGGTTTCTTCCACCGTTTCAGTTTTCTTTACCTCTTCTTTCAAAACTTCTACCTTCTCTTTCTTTCCTACATCTTTCGCTGTTTCTTTCTTTTTATCCTCCGCCTTCTTACCGTCTTTTTCCTTCTCCTTAGTCTTCGTTTCCTGTTCCTTCTTCTTTTCGCTTTTTCCTGGCTGTTTATCTTTCTTAATTGAGAAAATACTCTTCTTAACATCCTTTAGTGCCTGTTCAATTCCTTTCCTAACTTCCCCTTTCTTAGACTCTTTCTCAACCTTCTTCTCCTCCTTTTTCAACGACTCCTTCTCGGTCAACTTCAGTTCTTTCTCTTTCACCAACTCTTTGCTCTTCTCCTTCATCGGTTCTACGACCGGCTCCTTCTCAACTGAAGTCTCCTTGACTACCGCGACCGTTTCGACCTTCTCCTTATCACTAACCAAACTCAACTCAGATTCCTGTGAAATCGTCTTGCTCATGCCCTCTGTAATCGAAGGCTTTTTAGGCAACTGACTGATAGTCGACAATTCTCTCTGAATCTGCTCCTCGAAATAGTGTGCCTTTTCAGCGACCGTACATTCAGATATGTCCGGGACATTCACGTCCTCCGCAATCTCGGACTTGATTTCACCGGACATGGCTTCAGTCTCATCCTCCGAGATGACGTTCTGCAGATAGTCGCTATCGCTTTCATTGTAAGTCAGCTGAGACGTTCGGGAGAATTCTGATTCCGAACGCTGGTAACTGTCCCTCTTTCTAGCAATGTCCTCCCAAAATTTGCGCTTCTCCGAGTAGGTCTGGTGCTCGATACTCGGAGATATGTCGTCTTGACCACTCACTTTGTCGGGATAACTAGCATCTACGGATTCTAGGGAACAAGCCGCTTTTTGTGCAAGGGATTCGCGGGTAATGACCCCATCTAGAACAATCAAGAAAATAGAAGTTTCAAATTATTTTTTATTATTTCGACACATCGATTTACAGATCTCAGTACATTTTGGTCCGAATAACTTTGAGTCCCTAGTTGTAGATTAGTAATAAATAACAGCTTGGATTTTATAGATAAAATAAATCAATCTGACCTTTTTCTTTATTCGCATCAGAAAAATACCAACAGCGATATATATTTATATATGTTTAGGTACTTTTTTTTCTTATAACTTAATTGTAAATATATATTTTGTAGGGTGTAAATTGAAATATAATTAAACTTGATTGAATGATACATGTACTAGATTAGCCCGGAAGTAGACGTACGAAGGCAAAAATACTTTAATTTCTTTTTCAACTTCAATTAGCCTTCTTAAATGTTATCGGTGAAATTTAATGTCTACTTCCAAGGGCATTCAAAAATGTTAAGGACGGAAGTCTGCAAAAAACATCACATTGGTTTATTAATAACAATTTGATAGCCGATATCAGAAAAATTTTACTTTCAGTTCAATCGTTACTGATCAATAAAAGTTGGCCTCATTCAATTGGACCAGTTTATTAGAATTTTTCTCCATCAATCTATAATTAGTTCAAGAAAAAAAGTACCACCAACTTTTGTTCCATTTACATAATCAACCCGCACGTGTACAATTAAATTATCATTGCCTCTGTAACACATTGTATTCCACCATCTTTATTTCAAATCATTACCAAACTCGAATTAATCGCAAGCCAGGAATACAACGTGCCCGAAAGCTTACAAAGGTCGTGGTGCAAAAAAGAAAACCACAAGTCACGATTATTCACACGATGCACATCACACTGAAAGAGCCCATCTCAACATCTCTCAAGACCCCTCTCGGATCTTCATTCCAGATCCTCGACATCGGTGTGGCCCTCACTGGCGCCGTCGTCCACGTCCCTGACCCCAAGTAGATTGTTCTCCACCTTGCTGATGTTTTTCATCACGATCTGCGAGGCAGCCAGGATGTCGAGATCCTCTACCGTGTCCTGGCCACAGGCACCTTCCTGGTACTCGTCATCGTCAGAAGCTTCCATCTCCTCGGTATCAGTTGTCGGCATGATAACAATATCCGGAGTGGTTGGTTTCTCATAACACGGCTCGTCCACCGACATCCTGCTCCTGACCTCGACCGAGAACGGACCGTCGCCCTCCTTGGCCGTGACAGTCTCCCCCGAAAAGAAACACAAAACATCCGACCTAGGGGTCACGTAGATGAGCGCCTCGTCGTCTTCCCCGTTTGAGTAATAGTCCTCGACGTCTGTCTCGACCTGGCGAGTGTTGTCTGCGGCCTTGATAATCAGAGCGCAGTCCCTCTTCTCCTCCTCGGCGTCGCTCGCGTAGATCTCGTCGACGTCGGTGAGACTTTCGATATAACTGTTCCTCCTACTGCGATTGTACGTCTCCTCGACGTTGAGGTTTAGTCTGCGCGACTGCTCGTTTTCGTCGGAAGTCACCGAGATGATCGGGTTGGGCATGGGACTGGCCACCCGGGCGTTGTTGATCTGGGTGAGCTCGCCCTCGGAGTCGGTGTCGGAGAAGTGCAGCGAGGCGTTATTCATAAGAGCGTTGAGACGCCGTCTGGTGCTCCTGGCTTTTCGTTTGGACTTGGTGCCCGTGGAGCCGTCCTCGGCTTTAGTTTTGGACGGCTTCTGGCCCACCTGACAGTGGATCTGCTTGACGCCGTCCAAGTTGCTGCTGGGCTCGATCACCATGGTGGAATCCATTCTAAACTGCTGGAGACTGCACCGCAAAAAGAAATCAAGTATCAGAGAAAAGAATGTCGGGTTGGTTGTAACGAGTGACGATGAATGGAAGCGAATGATTTTGAGAAGGGCTTGGATGGAAAGCACAGTTATTTGCGAGATTTGATGTTCTTCGGTGGTGTTGTTGGTTCAACTCACATTTGGCTTTTCAAGCTACTTCTTGCAGAGAGGCCAGTTCGCCTTAGACGTGCATCGGCGAATAGTTCGTGACTAACTACGGTGCCTGGCGTGGCCCTGCGACAATTTGTTGATACCGTTAAGGATAATTGAATTACAGAAGCCTTACGCTTTCTTGAGTCGTAAGGGGATTAGCTTGCCTCCTTAAATACAGTAATATGCTTCCCTTGAACCGTTCGAATTATTTATTCCGACCGTCTCTCGATAGTTCTACGATCTTTATCGGAGCTCTGTTTACCTGTTTCGGTAAACCCAGAGCTACTCTACTTGCTATACCACTTTAGTCGAATTTCGGTTTTGCACCTCGCCTTGGAACTAAATTTTACTTTTACAAAACAATTTCTGTCATTTACATACCCGAGTGTTCTTTTTGCAGGGTATCCGTGATGAACTTCTTTTCAGATGGTGATGTCGATTTTGGATAGTCACGTTTCTCCTCGTTTTCTTCTTTTCGTTTCGTTTTCAGCGAGTCTATCTTTTGACTTATTATGTTTGAGTCTTCTGTACCTAAAATTGAAATATTTTGATTAAAAATGTCCAACAAAGAAATTGATTGATTTGAATCTGCAAAAGAATTTAAAAATATTTGCACAAATTTACCCTCGGTTTTGGATTGTCTGCATAAGGCTTCTGGAAGTAAAATATTTAATACACAGACTGGCTGCTGAGCTGGCTCGCCTTTAGCCACTTTGGGCTCTCTCATGAAGAGCATCCTCGCGACCGGATCAAGTTGCGGATCTTTGACTTTGACATGGAACGACAGTCTGTTCTGACGAAAAGCCTTGAACGTGAATCTCAACTGTGACCCTGATTTAGTCACAGGGACGAGATTGCCGGTGAACTCTATATAAAGATCTTTTCCGTCGAGGGCCTGGTTAACAATGTTCCAATTAATTTCTGATTTGTCACGCAACTAAAAATATCACAAAGAAAAATTAGATCTTACATCAACATCTCGACTTTTTACAATTTCCTTAAACTCTTCTTGTTTTTCTAAAGTTGGAGTCCCCTCTTTTCCGTCAGTCATGCACAAAATCCTCAGGGTCGCTTCGATGATATCCACCCTCTTCGAATAGATGATGAAGCTAAAACGAAAAAATTGACAAAAATTAAATCGTTTCTTCCGATTAAACAAGTTCCAATTGCAGGTTGATTGAACTTACTTGGTGACAAAGGGTACAAACAGCGATTGTCTGTACAGTTCAGTTGCCATCTTCGGTACTTCATGAATGTTCCTGCAATCAATCAGCAGGAACCTCGCAGACACTGTGGTGGTAAATGAAATTCGATCGTTCATGAATGTTAAGGGCGTTGACCCGGTGACGTCTTCCCAGTGGGCTTCGCTTGTTCCACCTGTGGTTAAATAATAAACACATGGCCTGCATAGTCAAATGTTTGATGAACACATTGTACCTATTATCGTGATGTATCAGTTACAGTGATGCGAGAAAAAGTATTTTTTTCCCCCAGTTTCAATGAAAAATGCAGTTGCGAAATTAAATGAAAGACTTTGATTTCAAATGTTAAGAAATGTCAAGACAGATGGAGTCGATTAAATTTGTTCGCAGAAAGAAAGAATGATGAAAAGAGTAGTGTTTTTAAAAACGAGCTTAAAACTAAACCTTAATGCTAATTTACGATTATCCTATTTTTTATACAATAAAAGATCGATTGCAAAATTGACCATACGTACTTAACAATAATCCCTGATTCTGAAACGCGATATTCAGATGTACACGTTTTCTTTTTTTTCTTTGTATAAAAAAAGTTTATAAATTTATTTGTGTCTCTAATAAAAGTAACACAATCGTCAACGATAATCCTACTTAATTTAAGGCTTACATTTTCTACAATTACGTAAAAGGTTTATGTAATATCAAGACTAACTGAATCAGTTCTATGATTTATTTTGTCAACAATCAAATACAATGGAAACAAAATGATTTACATGAAATTTGGTCTCTCTAACAGCTACGATACAATCGTACAATTGACATCACGATAAATGGTACAAACTTGTCACGATAACTAGGCTCGTGCTATAAAATAATTCAAGTGGCAATAATTTCAATAGCCTCTCTCTTTTTAACATTACGTCTTTCTTTTCTCTTTTTATTAATAAATACTCTTTATCTTGGGGTTCTTATAGCTCTGAATTGTATAAATGCCAGTGGGCAGTTTTATGGCCGCGCAATTTGTACTTGAACTTGCGATATGTCTGGGAACAACCGTGTCAAGGTCATTCAAAGTCGGAAGCTTTGTACAAGGAATAAAGGTGATTTTACCTGCGATACTATACAACAAACGCAAAGTAGGCGTTTCGCCGGCGTATTGATTGATCATCCCTTTGTTTGCAGCTTGTGGCACAGGCATAGTAATCGTGATAGGTTTGTGGAACTTTCGTCTACGTGGTTCGATCGTCACTACGGGAGAAACGGCCACACAATTCCCGAGCAATTTCGATGTTAGCTCCGTTGGGATAACGTGTGCCTAAGGGAAAATGCGTCTTAGTATGTTCCTGATAAAAGAGCCCACGTTTCGGGAGCGTCTGTGAACATTAATAGTCGACTTTTGCTTTTTTTCGCGGCTATTTACTTGCAATCCGACTTTGATTTTCTTCGTCAACGCGCCGGGCGGGAACACGGCCTGGCAGTTCTCCGCCACGCTGCTTATCAGAATACCACCCTCCGCACCGATCACGTGCACTTCCTGTCGAATCCGTGTTATCACCGCAAAGTACTGGGGAAACTCCCTCGTTATGATCCGGGTGATTCGTCCGGCGTACGACTGGCTCATCTGGGCATCTGTTCAAACAATAAATTAGTTTGAAAGAATTGAACCTTTGTAAAAAAATGAAAATGAAAAAAAGAAAAACACAAACCATAAGAAGCATTCATCAGAGCATCATCGCTGTCGGTAGAATTATCATGTTCCTTCCAGCTCTCTCCATTTTCACTTTTCAGGATGATTATTTCCCTCTCCTTGCCAGTCACTGACGCAGAATGAGGAATATCGATCAAAACAGGCCTGCAAGAGGGGAAAAAAAGAGATTTGTTGAATGTCAGGCGATAAAGCAACTTTTATGGGTTTGGATTAAGCTGTTGAGTTATTTTTGGACTGAAATCAACACGCTAGACAGACCCTAAAAATGAGACTCCCACAGGCCCCATCTCGACGATCCGAGTGGCTAAAGCTTCACCGTCCATTTGTGGCGGCGGATTAAGCAGTTTGCTGGGCTTCACCAATTTGCACGTTACACGAATTGGCATCGGGGCTCGTCCGGGTGGCACAAGAATCCGTATACCGCTGTGTCGGCATCCTTTCATGGTGCCACCTCGGGCATCCACGAGGAAACTAACCAGGAACCTGAATCCAAAATCAAAATCTACAATCCTCAAATTTGCAAAAAGGAACATAAAATTTATAAAAAAATTAAATTATTAATTATTTCTAATAGTTAGTATATTGCGATGGAAAAAAAATTTTACGTACGGTTTGATCTGAAGCCTGTAACAGATAGATTTGCAAGTTAGTTTGAGAAGCTGCGAGGCAACAATCAAAAGGAATAAAATAATAATCGTACCCAGTGTTAGATGAATCATGACTGTCAAAATTTTCCGCGTAACAGTAATTGTTGCTCTGAATGAACTCGTGTTTCTTTTGTTTCAGCACTGAAATTCAAATATCGAATAGACGTCATTAATAAAATTAATAAATTAATCAGAATTATAAAATTAAAACAAAATTAATTTCAAAGCCTTACATTGCTGCTTGTGAGTTGGATCGTCTCCGGTTACATCGATAGGAAGTGAATCATCCTGCAAACTTTTCATCAGGTCCAAGGTCAGGTATTGGTAGGGCTGTTCGCTAATCAGTGCTTCGGATCCTAAAAAATTCACCAACCAAATAATTATTTCAAAGTCTTGCGAAAAATTGCAATTGTTTGCACAAAAAGATTACAACAATTTGCAAAACACTTGCCTCCTTCATCTTCTGAGTCAGACATCAGACTCGTCTCCTGCAGACTTTCCGGGGCAATGACCTTATATTTCTCCTCCCAATTTTTATTATCCGGCGTGATGCCGTCGTAAGAAAGTCCTTTCAAAACTTCCATAACGGAGATGTATCCCAACTTTTGAGCGATATTCAGAGCAGTCAAACCATCCTGAAAGACGAACGAAAATGTTAACTGCGGTGCTCGGTACAATTACCATTAAATGGACAAAAAATACGTACATTTGTACGGGCCCTGTGCCAAGCGTTGGCTTCAATTAAGGCGGACACGACGTGGGCATGGCCTTGTTGTGCCGCTTGGTGCAGCGGTGTATAATTCTGTGACGTCTTGACGTCCACCTCGGCGTTGTGCTTTAGCAAAAAGCGTACCATCGACAAGTTGCCAAAATGTGCCGCCACATGAATCGGTCGGAAGTCTGTCACCGTTTTACTTCCGACATCTGCACCGTTATTCACCAACACTGACGCGACTTTTGTGAAGTCTTCCTGGGCGCATAGGTGTAAGGCGGTCAGTCCGTTCTGGAATAATTAATTTCGCTTGTCAGTTCAGTTTGGACACAAAAGTTGTATACATTTTTATTTTCATTTTTTTTTTATTAAAAAAATTGAATCCATCTTGTGAATTATTATAATTTTAATAATTATTATTCAGACGTTACTTAGTCGGAGTTTCTTATCAATTATGTAAAATATAAAATGTGGAAAGTGGTACTTACTGTGGCCTGCTTATTGGGATCAGCTCCATGTTCAATTAATAAATTCGTCATGTCATAATGACCTCTCTGAGCACTTAAATGCAATGGTGTGAAACCGGCGCGAGACTGCTCGTTTGGATTCGCACCGTGTTCTAATAAGGTTGTTGCAATGTCCATCTGGAATTTGGTTATAAGAAAATTAGATTTCAAGCTACACGTTTGAATAAAAAAATGTATTGTAAAAATTTATATTGTAACCAACCTGATTTTTTCGAGCCACAATGTGCAACGGGGTATGACAGTTCTGAGATTTGATACGAGGGGATGCACCCTTGTCTAATAATAATTGTGCTACATTCGGATGATTATAATGACAGGCTAAGTGTAATGGAGTAATACCGTACTGGGAACAAAAAAAGGATTCATTCATTTAATTTGGATTCAAAATCTTTGATCTTCAATTTAAATCCATTATTTTAATTTATCTTGAAATTTTAATTTGGAATTTTTTCAAATGATTCAAAGTAAAATCATTTTTCAAATGATTTATAACTAAATAAACAAATTTTAATTTCTAATTTTAGGATTTTGCAAATTCGTCAGTTTATTATTTTGATAATTTTTAATTTACCTTATCTTGAGCGTCTAGCTTACTATCCTTTTGTAAAAGAAGCTTTGCTACATTCATATTACCATATTTCGCCGCAAAGTGTAGAGGAGTCAACCCATTAGTTGTTGTAGCATTAATCGATGCATTATTGTCAAGGAGAATCGCTGCGACCTAAATAACAATTACAAATATTTAGTTTCCAATTACGCTTTCTGTCAATCATACGAAATTGAATTATTAAAACCACAAAAACATTTTAAAAATAAAAATGAAACATGCATCTCATTGAATTATTATCATTTCACCCCCATGCAATTCCAAATTTTAATTTTTCATTTTGTTTAGTATTAATAGCATCTATAATTAAATGAGTTATATTTTTATTGCCGAGAACAGATCGCACGGCAAAGTTAATGTTTTATTATCGATAGAAGTAAAAAAAAAGTTGTGTGCTATCGGCAGTTATAATCTTACCTCAAGGACTCAAAATAAAATAGGATGGAAACTGAAATGTGTGGCGCGTAGTGAAATTAGAAAAGAAAATCCTCGAATGAATGATCAAGCTTCACCTAAAACTTATAGTCAACTAAACATGAAAATGAACGAAAAATTATATACATCCAAACCAAAAAATCATTGGTTAAATAAATGAGATACAATTTATAAATCTGCGCATTCTAAAATGACGAACGCAAAAAACGATATCCAAATGAGGATGATAACAGAACGAAAGAAACTATATGCCTGGAAAAATGATAATACAATTTTTATTAATCAATAAAATATAAAATAAAAATGTACACAAATAAAATTATAAACCAAGAGATGAAAATCAAAGAACGGTGAGGAGATATATCATTTTCGGCGTTAATTTTTTGTTGTCGCGACAGTAACAAACGTTCAGATGAAATACTCGCGACGTCGAGTCCAGTACAAGTACTTGCAATTCTCTGCATTGATGTAGTCCGCAATCTTTTCGAATTCTTTGTACGTTACCTCTTCCTGGCCCTCCTTGGCTGCGACGTGCAGGGCTGTGTACATGTCTTTCGTGGCAGTATCAACGACAGCACCATGTTGCAACAACAACGAAACTATATCGACGTTGCCCAAACGAGCTGCTATGTGCAGCGGTGTTTGCAGTTCCTAAAATCATATTACAACAAAGTCAATTTCGCAAACAAAAATTACACAATGATAAGATAAACTTCAAAATTTAAAACTTCCAAATTTTAATTCAAAATGATTCCCCTTATTGATGTTCAAATAACAAGTTACATCTCCAAACAAAACACGTACTCTTGCCCGAGCATCAACTTTGGCTCCATTTCTCAACAAGATTCGAATAATGTCCGTCTGATTCGCCCTGGCAGCCAGATGCAAAGGTGTTTCGCCCCTAACGGTTGGCACATCAGGATTCGCTTCGTGTTGCAATAGGAATATCACAATGTTCATACATCCCATGAAACTGGCGACGTGCAGCGGAGTTAAACCAGACTGAAATATTGAAACTTTTTACAATTGTTCTTTTTTTAGTTCAAATAAATTTTTGAAAAAAGAAATGAAATGAAACGCAACCTCGGTCGTTGATTCAATCGAAGCACCATGTTTCAGAAGCAACTCCACGACTTTGATGCGATTCTTCTTGCACGCAATGTGCAACGGTGTGAAGCCGTTTAGGGCACGTGCATTAGGATCAGCTTTTCTATCGATGAGCAACTTGGCGACTCGAACGTGGCCACAATGAGCGGCCACGTGAAGCGATGTCAGGTAATCGATGGTGACCTCGTCAACCGGGGCACGATGATAGAGCAGCACCCTCGCCGCTCCCACATGGTCCCCCTGTGATGCCATATGCAAAGGAGCCAGTCCATTCTGAATCATAGAAACATTAATAAAATCAATTAAATTAATTTGATGGGTTTAAAAAAACATGTCTTTCAAATTTTAAAATTTTAAATACAATTTTTTCAATATAAATTAAAATTTTTTAATCTGTTCTTTGTTTCTGTATTACTTTAGTTCTTGCACTGATAGGAGCGGAGTGTTCCAACAATGTTGAGATGACTTGTTCGTGACCAGATCTGGCGGCGCAATGCAGAGGAGTCAAGCCATCCCTGGTCTTGGCGTCGATGATCGCAGAATTCTCGAGTAATATTTTGACTAGATTATTTTTGCCCCACTTGGCGGCTACGTGGAGAGGACTTATATTATGCTGAAAAATATGGTTACTAAATTAAGTGATGTACAAAATAAAAGAGATGAAAATCTAAATGAAATTTTCAGGGTAGAAATTTGGTTTTGAAAAGTTCACCGACCTTGGCTAGGTAGTTAACATCAGCGCCCCTTTTTATTAACAACCGAGCGATATCTTCATTACCGTAATGAGCAGCGATGTGAAGTGGCGTGAATCCACTTTTCGAAGTAACATCTGGTTTGTGGTCGTTCTGTATTAAAACAATGTTAATATTAATTTTTATAAGGTGATTAATTAAACGTTAATAACAAATTGAACTTAAATTATACCTGTAAGAGTAACTCGGCGGCTTTGCAGTCGTCTTTTCTAGCAGCGATGTGCAAAGCAGGGAGCCGCACTTTCCCTTTCGAGTCGTTTTCGAGGAGAACGCTAACTACTTTATCGTGGCCTTGCTGCATAGCGACGGCGAGAGGGGTGAAACCGTCCTGAAAATTAATTTTGTAAAATGTAGAAAATTTGTAAAATTTGTAAAATCAAACATTTTAAATTGATTGAAATGTTTATACAGCATTCATGAAATGAAATATAACATTGCATTGAATTTTATAATCCACACCTCTGTTGCAAGACTCTGATTTGCCCCGTTATGAAGAAGTAACTTGACAACATGGTCATGGTTTTCCTGTGCCGCCATGTACAGTGGTGTAAATCCATTTTGGGATTGAATATTGACCGCTGCGCCATACTGAATCAAAATGTTCACAATCTCGGTCTGTCCGGCTGAAAATACAACAACCAAATGATTGATTTAAATTTAAAAAATGTTATAAAATGTCACTTATTTGAATTCATTATTTGAAAAATTAATGTTACCCAGCGATGCTATGTGCAGTGCAGTGTTTCCCTTTTTTGTAGCAGCGTCAACTTTGGCACCTCTTTTTAATAGTTCAGTTACTATCTCCACATGGCCATCTTTCGAAGCCAGGTGTAGTGCGTTCAAGCCATTCTGTTCGAAATGAAAAAATAAGTTTGCCGATCGATTAAACTAACAATAATCCAAATTTCGTATTAAACAATTTTTTTCATATTAATTTTTTTTTAATTACCGAATTAGCTGTATTTATATCTATATCGGTATCGAGGTACTCGATCACTCGTTCAAGATTGCCGGATCTAGCAGCTCGTAAAAACGATGTGGTGTCATCGGCCTGAAAAAAAATTGAACAAACTTGTTACAACAAAAACCTAAAAAAATCATAAACATCTTAATTAAAACTTGAGCAGAAATTAAACAGAATGAACTTTGAGAAAAAAAATTGTTCGACTCTAAATCACCAGGACCCTACATCCAAGTGCTCCATAAGCCATAAAACCTGTCCAGTCGATTGAATCAACCGATAAATCTTGTTTGTTGGTCATAGTGAGGACTATAAATAAATGATACACATTCGCATACACGGATCAGAAGCTAAAGACAGCGCGACTCATTAAGCAGTCACCCTAGACCTTTTTTTCCTTTCTTTTCCAACGATGATAACAAACCAACATTATCGATTCCCATTCCGATGCATGATTCCGCAATTACACAACAGAAGCGCAGCGTACTTTTCAAAAAAAAAAAAAGCACGCCCACCACAACCCCCGAGGCCTTTTCCCTTTCATGGTCAATAACGAGCTCCGGGATGCACAATCGAGTCCTTCCTTTCACCACACCTTCTCAAACAGAACACAATCTCGGATCATTAATTGATAACGACTCATTCACCCAGAACAAAAAAGCACTTTCCATTTCATGAGACAAACATTACATCAACCTCGACAAATTACTTTTTCACAACCGAGGAACTACCAGAAGCGAACAACAATTTTTTGACAGCTAACAAAACTGAAGGCCGAGGGAGGAGCACAGCAGGCGAGATGAGCCCATGTTTTTTCGCTGACGGGCAAGTCGTGGAGCCAGCCGGCACTGAGAAATTGTGCGATTCTTGGGGTTGTACCTGGCCGGTGCTGTCGGTGACCATGGTTGAAAGCGAGGACTCCGGGCCGCGCACTAGCACTACTGGGAGAGCTCGAGGGGACGCGTGCAAAGGACCTCTAGTCGGTAAAAAAAGCTCGCTGTCGAGGCGCCATTTGTGGCCACCGGTCTGTGAAGCCAGCGCAGTCGGCAGGAGCCGCCCCACGTACAACCCCGCAGCGCGCAAACTCGCTGCACAACGATTACGCAGCGCCGAGGGGGTGAAGACGCCGGCCAGAGACAATCGAAGGACGCGCCAACAGTGCGCCAACGCATGTCACACGCCGACTCTCTTTCTCTTTTGACAAGATCCGTTTTACACCCGGGCTTGATTTTTTATGAACCCTTAGGCGATGGACCCTGGGCGCTTAATGGAATATCCTCCTGCTGATGGACACAAGGCTCACCCTTATAAAACGTCCTCTGAATTGGAAATGGTTATATAATTTTCAGCAGCCTCCTCTGGATCGTAGGACTCGAGGTTTTCCAACTCTGAAATTGATCTGGAATTTTGTTCAGGGTCAATTAACAGCTCGAGAGATGAAATGAGAAATTAAAATGTTTTACTGATACAATTTTCTGAATTGTAAATAGGTTTATGATTTTTAGTTGTGATTTTTAATGGCATCCTGGGGTGAAGGATTCAATCTTGTCCATCCTGAAATAGAACTGGAGATGGAAAGGTTTTATTAGAAACGTTTATGATTGTTTTTAATTCCTTTGATCGTGTGAAAAAGCAGCGACTATTTTTATGCATCATAATAATTATTCTGGCGCAAGTAAAGATAAAAGTCGATGTTGACACAAGAGAAAGCCCGATAATCTGCAGTTTATAGGTGAACCAGTTAATTCCTTATTGAGACCGGAACTTTATGAACTGTTAAGTTGCATTGTATGTTCAAAAGACTTGTTTTCGTATCCATAAAATATGTGAACTTTTTACCTTGTTTTTTTTCTCTTTCAATTAAATTGGTACAAAATTATTGATGGTATTGACACATTTCTTCCCCTTTTAATTTTGAATTCAAAACAAATAAAAATGTATCGACTCGACATAGCCGCGGGTAAAATGATCAATATATTTATTTTCCAGATGGCTCATGATAATAAAAACATTTGGAAAATGATTAATTGCGTCTTTTCAATAAACCTTGAAAAACATAATTTGTCTTTAATTTCTTTCAACGTCCTCAGCTTGTGTTTTACTGTTTCAAATGTTTTACACTTTTATGCGTTACAAGACTCTGTAAGCAGTCAGATAAAATCAATAAATTTTGGTCGGGTTGAGAAGACGCATGTTAGTTTTTGTACCAAACTTTTTTTTCTTCAATCTGAAATTAAATCAAATAAAAATCGTTAATTAATCTTAAACTTATAAAAAAAACTTTTTATTATCAATTAAAAGTTTTCGAATGTTTGTTTATTTATTGTTTTAATCAAAACTTTTCATTGGCGTTGTAAAGTTTTTGTTTGAATTACAGATTGAAAAGATAAGTTAGTAGGTGAGAGTTATTTTAGTGGGCGATTCACATCAACCATCACGGCTGAAACAGCTGATGAAACCAGCACAATAATAAATTACAAAATATATATATATATATAATAATATGGCAAAATGATTGTTAAGAGTTTAGACAAATACCTCAAGCCTCAAGATCGGCGGAAAATCTACATCCAAAGTCATATCGAAATTAAACAAATGGAAATGCACAGTCCGATACAGCTAATTCGTGGTTTCCTGTGCATCTTTCGGATTACCTCTGGTCTTCTCGCTGAGACGCGATGAGGCTAAGATTATTTTTAGAGTTTGCTCCAACTGCATTTTCAAACGCTCTCTCTGAAACATGTCACTAATGTTTACATCTATACATTGTAGAAACAAACGAGTTTTTGGCAGATGATTTATTATTTTGACCTTTGAAGTTTCCATACTTTACAATACACAAATTAAAAAGAGAAAGTTTTATTTTTTACCTGAGAAAGAATTTTTAATTTTGTGTTTTTAAAGAGTTTTGCAAGATGTTCTTGAGATGACCTTTGGAGAAATTGATTTTTAATCATTTATTAAAGATAAACACCTACGAAAAACCAGTAAATCTAATGTAATAAATAAATTAATAAACAAAAATAGTACATCTAAATATTTTTTTGTATTTCTATTTACTGGCCTTTTTTAGATATATGAAAAAGTTAAGTACAAAATTTGTTTCCATTTGTTTTTCTATTAGGTATGTAAACAAATAACCTCAAAAATTTTTTCAGCATTTCTGGAAATTAAAATACAGAATTAATAATAAATGTTCAGAAAGTAAGTAATATTGAAATTACAAGTGAAAAAATTGAAACGATAAGAAAGAGATAATATTGAAAAAGAAAAAATCTCCAAACTTATCCGATCTGAAATTGACCGCCAGAACCAGCACTGCTTCCAACTGCTTAAAACAACCAGTAGACCCAATCAGAAGATAATTTTAACCACTATGGATTTAGTGTGAAAGCACATATTTCTGTTCTGGTCAGGACGGTTTGAAATATCAAATATCCACCTGATTTTATGAAAGTGTTATTAATTGAACAAAGACCGCGGATCGTCCGATTTTGCATCGCATCCAAATTGAAAGGAAGTGTCAAACTGGACTGACTAAGTAAACGACGTTCGTTTTGATTTGACATTCTGGACAATGATACTCTTTATTACAGTTGACGAGTTTTTGCGGTATTTGTAAACAAACGATACGAACATCTCACGAGTCGAAAGTTTTCGCTTCCAATGAGGTATCTCTGAAACACTTTGATTTTACTGTTGAGAACAATTGGTAACAACATTTTTCTTGACAATTTGACAATTCACAACAGATTGACATTCATTTTGACTATTTCTTATTCAAAATTCGTTTTTAAATTTCAGTTAGAGCACCCATTATTCTCTGTCTTTGTTCTCTTTTTTAAACAACAATGGTAAGTTTATCTTTTGTTTTTTTTTTTTTTTTTTTCACCACTGAATTTCACAGTCCAGTTTTCAGGATGAAAATAACTTACAATTAAATTTTAAACATCTGGTTATTCGAGTATGGAATATGAAATTACACGTACGATTTCCTGTTAAAACAAAGTGCCGTTGACAGCATATTATGAAATCGACGTTGTTTTTATTATAAAAGCGATTTTATTATTTCATTGCAACGACGCGTAGCAAAATATAATTTCTTATCAGTTATTTCTGAGTCCTATCTCTTATCCCTCAATCTCTGACTCATGTGCCAATACCTCGTCCGAACGTGACATTCTGTCATGAAAATGTGTAAACAATTTTATTCAATTGTTTATTATTTCTAGGACGCAAATTCGAGGAAAGGTACCAACTGTCAAGAGAATTATGACTCTGATAAAATCAAAGTAAGTAAATCAGGCATTTAATTATTCTCAAAAATCCAAAATTATATCATATAATTATATAATTATCATTGGAAAATAGTTCATTAATTATATCTTCGTTTTAGCTATTGAAAAGTCAACTGAACAAAGCTGTCGAGGAGTACAAGTCGAAACTGCTTATATCATCTCTCACGTCTTATTCTCAATGTTTACAAATGTTGAACGACATCAAAGAAGAGGTTTGTTCAATCAGTGAAAGAAAGTGGAACGAACAAAAAATTAATTTCAATTCGAATTTGTTTTTTCTTGCGAAATTAATTTGAAATTAATTAATCATTTTTCAGAAATATCAAAAGTATGTTTATATCATCAAGTACATCACTGCTCTATCTTTTGCCGAATCGAGCCAGCTGAAAAGCTTGACGGAATCATTAACAATACTGAAGGAGCTGGAAGAAAAGTATTCTGACAAGATACCTACGCTCTACGCCACTCTGGGACTTGTTTATTACAAGCTTTACAAGTTTGTGTTCTCATTTTTGTTTTTTAAAATTTTCAATCATCTCTAAGTACTTTAATTTGTTTTTTATTGTTCTGCAGTTTTGATATGGCTAAAGAAGCTGTAAAAAAAGGGATCGAAGTGCTGGCAAGAAAAAGCAAGATCGAACCGTTGTACTTTCCTGAGACGGACTTGGCGATTGAAATAACAGTCGAGGAGAATTACAAAGTGAGGACATTTTTCTTTCATCCGAAAATGAATAATAATTAAGTAATAAGGGTAATTGAAATTAACAAACTTTTACAGAAATCAATCTTGGAACTCCAGTCGAAATGCGACGGCTGGCACCAGCCAGATGCTCATTGCAGCTTCCCCGATTGCCAAAACATAATTGCCCCTCAAAATAAACCTCGACGTGAAATATTTTTTGGGTTATACAATTTTTCATCTGATTTAATTAATTTTTGAAAAATCATTTTTCCTCAATTAAGAAATTTAATTGGAATATTTCTTTTTGCAGGGATCCAACTTTTAATGGTATGGTAATCGTGACCTGCTCCAATGTCAATAACCCTTGCACCGTCAAGTACCATATTGCATGTTGGAAACTTTTAAAGGAACGAATTTCACCTATGAAAATATCAGAAAGGGTAAAATAATTTCAGTCCATTATTATTTTGATTCATTTTTCGATGATGTGTACATGCCACGCACAATGATTAATTTTATTTTAATTGTTTGATATTATTGATATTGTTAATATTTTACAGGCCATCATTGGGATGGACTGTTTTACACCAAACTGCGAGCCATCGGTAATCGCGATGATTGAAATTATCGGTCAGGATGGAAAAGTCAAAAGTTGCCCAAAACTAAACCCTAAGGCCAATCCGTCAACTGCCACCGCGTCGAAAGGAGCAATTAAAAAACAAATTCCGACAACCACCGCGAATTCTCATCCACAGGAGAATCAAGTAAATTGAGACTCGACTTTAAGACCCATAAAATAAAAGTAATTTTGTGTTTGCATTATTTTAAAAAATTTTGTTTTCAGCAAACAAAACCTTCGACGAACAGATGTGTACAGAAGGCATTCCGGCGTCTGCCACAACCGAACCAGACCCAAGATCATACAACTCAAACTGCGGAATCTTCGAATAGTGATAAGTAAATGAAACTGAGATTGGAATTCAAGATGATAGAATTTATGAAAAGTTGTTTTATATTTTAATGTTTTCGTGATTTTTTTTTTTTTTTTTTTTTTTTTTGAAGAATTGAGGCGATCCGAGAGAAGATGCAGATACTGCGCAAGGCAAATTTTGGAACTTCAGGATCTTCAAATGTAAGAAAAATTTTTGTGGTTCATAACAATTGAACAATTGGTATATTTTTTTTCAATGCATTAATTCTTGTTCTTAAATTCAAGTGGAAATTCGACGAGCAATATTACGGCAATCCTGAATTGTACAGCGCCCGCAAAGCTATGGACCCTGTGTTTAATGACTCCGAGCTTGGACAAAAACAATCGTTTATTTTTTCGTAAGTCGTATGTTTTTAAGTACATCTTGTTTATTATGATTTGTATTTACCTTTTTTGTCTTCATTTTGCTTTGACCAACAAAAAATGTTAAAGATGTTATTTGTGTTCTAAATATACAAACATTTTCATTTCAGATATTTCGTCACATTCGTTGAGAAGAATGCTCCGACAAAAATAGATGACGTTATCGAACATTGGGAAACGACATTGTCAGGACAAATAGAAAATCATGAGGCTGTTCTGGTATACATGGGTAAACACTTTTTTTTTCTCAAATACAAAATTATTGAACATTTCTGATATATTGAAATCGATTGTTTGATATTGTTTGGTTTTTGTTAGACATCATCAACTTTCTAATGCAATCGCTCGATTTTGTTATCCTTGGCAAATACATCGGAACCCAGAAGTGCCTCAAAAATTTGTACCGAACCGAAATAGAAAACATGAATAAATTACCAAAGGACGCTATAATATCAGAGACGCTCAACGAAGAGGAACTTCTCATTGATGGTAGAATGAAATAAAAATTGATTTTTTTCCTTCAAATTTCTTTTTGCTCATCTATGAACAAGAAAATTTATATCTGTCTGACATATTTCAGAACTATTTGACACGATTAAAGGCAACCTGAGTCAGAAGAAAAGCGTTACCAAAGCGGAGGAGTCGGAGGATTCTGACAGCGAGCATTATCACACGCCAGAAAATGACAAGTGCAAAATAAAAAATAACAGCAGGCATAAAATCATCTACATCTCAGACGATGAGAGTGATTCAGAATCTAACACCGAGGAGGCTGATCAGAAACTCAGCAGTCTTGGCTGGCA
The DNA here is from genome assembly GCA_030522925.1 of Trissolcus japonicus. Lineage (NCBI taxonomy): Eukaryota > Metazoa > Arthropoda > Insecta > Hymenoptera > Scelionidae > Trissolcus > Trissolcus japonicus. The sequence continues at coordinate 51,574 of JAPYZS010000403.1, forward strand.
AACCGCAAAAACGAAGCAAAAATCGCCCCCGAATCCTGTGATGAATTTCGATCAGTTGATGAGGGAAACCGATGAATACATGAAACTATTTAAAATATCACAGAATTATGAAGACAGGTTGAACGAAATGTCCCAGGAACTTGAGGAGAAAAATGATGCCCTAGCTGCTTTGACACAGGAGAATCAAAAACTCGAAGCGCTTCAGCAGGAGAAGGACCAGATGATTTCGATGTTCCAAAGGGAATATAATGAGTTGGAGAACCAAAACAAAACAATGAGAAAGACTTTGACAAAAAAGGAAGAAATGATGACGTAACTTTAATTTTATTTAATTTTATTTTAATAATTGGTTAAATTAAAATTTCATACTTGATTAACTTGACGTAACAAATTGTGTAGGGAAGTCCTGTCTGCTGAAAAGGAAGTGCGAAGAAATTTCAAGAAAACCTTGTTCTATGAACAGTACATGAGCAGTAAGAAATTAATCGCAAGGTAATATTAGTTTTCCAACTGAGATTTCTTGAAAGATTGATTGTATCCAATTTTCATTAATGTGAGAATTTTTTTTCAGTTACATCGCCCAATGCTTAATGGCTCTGGATGTTATTGATCACATCAACAAGATCACAGAAAGTCTGATGGGTCGCAACCTCATTAATTCAACCGAGTGGGCGAGTTCCCTGAAACAGTTTGAAAACATCATGAAGGAGCTTGAGGTAAAACTAGATGGCACTGATTTTATGGATTTGTTAAATTAAAGTTATGGTTCCATCATGAGAATATTTTCATTTTTTTAGAGCTTGAACATCGCTAATGTCGATGTCGATGCCATAGAAAGCTACAACGGATTTTCGATGATTAAAAACAACGTGCCACAACCACCAGCAGTCAGCCTGGCTGAAACTGTGCGATCAGCATTTTCGCATTTCATTCGCCACATGTGTTCGAATCAGAACTTCAACGCAACTCAGAACAATGTACGACCGCAACAGTGCAACATGGTCGGGCAACCGCTGATGCAAATGCCAAATGTATATCCTAGACAATTCGGAGTTCCACCGCCACCGATTCATCAAATGATTCCTGCTTTTGTCCCGTACCGTCCTCCTCCACCAATTGTTCCGAATTTTCCACCAATTCCTAAAGGTCAGCAAGTAATGTGGTCTCATCCTACAGGTGCAACTAATTAATTTCTTTGCAACCTTATTTATAAGATTACAAAATTATTTTACCAATTAAAATACAAAATAAATCACGGCTGCGAAATTGAACTTTTTCTTTTTAATTTTTTAAAATTTATTTTATTTTCAGAGCCTGAAGCTATCAAGATGAAATTGTTTGACTTCAAAAACAAATCAGAGTCGGTGGAAACTTCTGACAGATCAGCGGTGCCATCGGAGGATGGCAGTATCAGTTCCAAAACCGAAAGTATCGGAAATGTTGCTGATAAAGGAACCAAAAGTGAAGCGAACGATGGTGAGGCAAAGAGCGTCGAAGTTGCTTCCAGTTCTTCGCGTCCAAATGCTACTCCATTAACGTTCAATGGAGAATCTAGAGTGGAGCCTAAAGATGTACCTGCATCTGTTCCGGAGAACGTCGAGAATTCCAATTTGAACAAGAACGCGAATTTCGGCAGCACCCAGTCTGTTCTCAGCTTGGTTGGAGATAAAACCAAGTTCGTATATGATTTAAGAGATTGATGAAAAATTGATTATTTTGTAAGCAGTTGATCTGAGATTTTAATTTATACATTTTGTTGATCGATTTTAGGAAACCTTCGAGAGCTAGGGAAAGACTTCTGGCATTTCTGGAGGGCAAGTTCCCGAATGTCCCTAAGTACGTTGTCCTGTTTGTACATTTTTTTTTATTTAAACAAAATGATCATATTGAAAATTAATTAATTTGTTTTCACAATTTTCAAGTTTCGACTTGGTGGATTCTTTGGATGAGCTTCGTCGTAATCACAACTATTCGTTGTCTGGTCTGACCATGGACAAGATCACTTCTGAGGTCGGACCGTTGATTGAAAAACGACAAATCAAAGGTAATCCATCTCATTTTTTTGTTTTATTAAACGTATTTAAACAAATTTTTTATTTATTTTATATATCTTAACTTGATGTGAAAAAATAATTTTGTTAGGGATCAAACTTGCTTACAAAATTTATGAGGATGAGAATAAATCGGCTGAGACGAAGGATCTACGCGCAGGTTTATATACATTTTTCAGTTAGAAATTAAATTTAAATCAAAATTGAATCTTAAAATAATTTTTTATTTTTTTAGGCGCAGCACAGATTGTGCAAAAGCAAAGAAAAACCTCCACCTCGTCAAGTTTGTCATGTAATTAATTTTGATTATGACTGTAAAATTCTAGCAATTAAAAATTTACTAATCCAACAAACCAATCTAACAAATTTAACCTTCCATTAAAAAAATAATAAAATTTTATTGTGAAACAGATACTTCGGAGAAACAAGAGCTGGAATTTCAGCAAGGGAAATCCAGCGGAAGCAAAACCTGGAAACCGTTGGCAGAAAACGTTAAACCTTGGGAGTCAAAAGTCGAAACCGAATGTGCAATTTGTGTTTCCGAATTGGATCGCCAAAAGCTCTCATCTATTTACACTTTAGATTGCAAGCACACTTTTCACACTGAGGTTAAAATTCATATCTTTTACATTGCAAACACTTCATTCATTATTCTAATTAAATTAAAATTATAAAATTAAAATTTAATTAAAATTAAAAATAATTTTTTTCTTATCGAAAAACTGTATTTGTTGAATTAAAACAAAATTTCACATCTGCGAAATTAATTTCATCCTAATTATAATTTATTTTTCAGTGCCTGAGGACATGGTTCAGGAGTAACAAGTCCTGTCCAAACTGCCGGGCATTCAGCACCCTAGACGACGAATACCCACCACTGCCATCGTTTTTTCAAGAATTGTAACTCTCATTCCCACCAAAAACTGATGCTAAAACTAGGACTTAGTGACACAACAGAGTGCCACCATTTTGGAGGAATGTAGAGCATCTCTCCAGGCTTCAAGTAACACATAAATCCCTCTGCCTTCCTGAAGTTTGGAAAATTTTCATCGTCCGGTCTGTACGGATCAACTTGGGCTGTGTTGTTCAGCATCCGGGTCTCGTATGGGTACAAATTCGGCCCATCTTTTGGATGATACAAAATTATTCTCTTACATCCAAACACCTGGGAACGAAAACAAATTATCTGATAAGATTAACGTATTGAGAATTACAAATTAGATTTTAATTGTTATGCAAAGTTATTGTGAAGGCTACTTGACACAAGAGATTGTTTTTCGGATCGAAATGAAGAGGCGAGACTGTGCCCCCAGGTCCGAACCAGGCGTTTATGTCCGGACCGTCAATCTCTTCTTTTTCAGTAAAGGAGCAATATTCTGGTACTGTAAAATCGTTCTTCAGTTCGGGAATCTGAATTTACAAGATTAATTTTTTAGTAGTTTAATTCAAATGAATTTCAGTAGTTAATCATTAGTAAAAGTTGGAATTCATTTACAAACTTGGTCAAAAAGCTGATGCTGTGCCAGGTAACCGACGTTCTCGTTCCTTTTATTGATATGATTTTGTAAAAAGTCGGCGAACGTTACCAAAGTTTGGGACCAACTTTCCTCGGTGTAGCGCGAACCAACCTCGATCGGCACCGTTCGGGAACCGATTACTCTTTTAAGATACGTTGAGTCACGCCAAAGGTCCATTGCTCGCCAATGTTTTATACATCCTAACAAAAGTTCTCCTTTATTTCTTTTCTTACTACAATAATAATCATAAGATTTGTTTAATAATTATACACAATCGTCATAGCTTAAGTATTGTTTTTTCTATGTTAAAAAGTGTTGATATGATAAGTATTTTCAATAAATCAATTTGTCTATGCAAAGTTGTCTGTTTTTGTCTCGTTGCAAACCTTTCAAAAGTGCTGGAGTTTTTGGCGAGAAAATGTTGCGGTAAAATGTTTCCATTGATGGTTCCGAGTATTCTTGGACGGCTTTGAAGCCAGGGAAAATTTGGGTATTTAAATTTTCTTCGTTGATGGACATGCTTTCCTCGCTGGTCTCGTCGGATCTTTCTAAATTGAAAGGAAATATTAAATTATCAAATAACTTGGTGACATCATGTAGAAGTTTTTAGAAGTTTGAAATTTTACCACTTATCTCCTTGTTAACTCGAGAAGCAATCGATGTTAGTAAAGTAGGATTCCAGGGTAAAGGAGCTCCCAACAAAATTCCTTTATCGATCTGTTGAATGATTTCCTTCGCAGTCTTGGTATCAGTTTCATTGTTAGACAAATTGGAACGAATCTCCAATAAAATTGCCTGTATAAAATTTGTACAACTAGTAATTCAAACCTTCATTTACTTCATTTGGCGGAGTTTAATTTCATAAATTAAATTTGATCTAAAAATTTCTAATTAATTCCAATTTTAAACTGTTGAAAGTTTTAAAAATACCTTCACAAAACTAGAAAAAGTATAAGAATATCTGTACTCTAAAGGAACGCTTTTCCAGTGTCCAGAATTAAGAACTTCCCAAGTTCTGTCCAGGCAAGATTCTGTACGGTGCAACTGACTCTGCACCCAGTACAAATCAAAAGTCCTTGAATAAACAAACCCTTCGATTATTATTTTCCTTTGCAAATATTTATTTCACTTTATAAAATTAGGTACATGACAATATATTTACTTATTTTCTATTCGCAGTGCCTGTACAATCGACGAGAGATGAATTTGAATCTCATCAGGAACATTTTCTCTCAAATCTTTCGTCAGATCCTCCCAGCTGAGAGATCCCGTTGTTAATTTGGCTACCCCTAACATCTCTTTCTGAAATTATATATAACAAAAGTATACATAAAACAAATAACAAAATAGATTTTTTAAATTTTCAAATTTTAACAATTTTTTTAATCAAACAACTATAGTTCGTTTGTACTGAGGTCGCCCAAGATGAGGCCACTGGACAATAATATTATCAGCAAAAAAGTACAAAATCTTTCCAGTCAACGAGAGGCTTTTCACTCGACAAATGCTTTCGGCAAAAATAATCTTTGACCTCAGGAGGAAGACAATTTTCAGGACAAACGCAGTGACACAAAGTGGCACGCATGTTCCTGGGCCGTTGCAAAGTATCAGATCGGGTGCCTCGTTCCAGACGACAGGCACCGAAAAAAGTGTGGCATAAAATGTGCTCCAAACGGCCGTCAGATATGACTGATGAACCTGCCGGCTCCTAGGGATTGAGACGATTTTGTAATCGCGATTCGGTCCCTCGAAATCCATCGCTTTTGTTCTGCTGAGAGAGTCGGACTCGGCGTGCACGTAAACCCTCGGGGAATATTTATCTGGTGAGAGATGTTTAACGATTCGGAGCATCTCTGTTGTGTGACCGCCTGAACCCAATACTATCAAAGTTTTAGCTTTGATTTCGCACGACTTTTTCGGTGCCATCTGTCCTTTTCCATTTTGACAGATCAGATAAATTGTTCTCAGCAGTATAACAACAATTGAAAAGAGAAATAGTAACAGAGCTGTGATGAACATTACGTACGTACGATTTTGTACCTGAAAAGTTTTTAAATTCTATTAATCATTTTTGTCGGTTTATTGGTAATTGTTCAATTAATGTTTTAATGTGTCAATCATTTTGTATACTTACCTTTTAGTTGGATTTTTTAATTGCGACCGGTCTTTCGATTTCACATATTTACAAACATTTGCAATGAATTATAAAAGTTCTGTAGACTAGAAACGAGCTGACATGCAGCGCCACTCGAGGAGTTTACAGGAACTAAATTATTGACTCGTGTGTTAAAAAAGCTCTACATCAAATGTGAGCAATGGAAATTATGAAATTTGAAACCGTTTGAACCAAAAACACAAAGAATTCTTGTCAATTCTTGGAAAAGTCATTGAACAGTGGAGACGTGCGCCTTTTCTGCAAATTTTTTTGTTTAAATATATATAATTTTAGCGAAAATTGCAACATACAAAAGCTGATAAAATAAATAAACATTAAAATAATCAAACTATATCGTTATTTGTGTTTTCTAGGCTAAAAAAATGCAGCCTTCAAATTTAAATGATCAGCTGACTAAATGTTGGCAAGCGGGGGTGTATCCCAAATCATGGCAGAAAAAAAATGAGAAGAAGTTTCTCGAATTGGATGTTGACGAATTGATGTAAGTTTTATTTTAATATTTATTTTGGTTTGTTGATATAATGATCTAAATTGCTTTTTTAGCCAATCTATTGGAAGGAAACTTGAGAAAGACAATTTGCCAGCCGGTCAGTTTGGTGATCTTATTGTTGGGACCGCGAACATTTTGAACACCCAGGTTGATCATTTTTTGAATAGGTTCAAAAAATCAGACGACTTAAAGAAAAAAGAGGAATCGGTAATCAGGTAAGAAATTAATTTTAATCGAAAATTTATGTTATAGAATTCCAACGTCTTATATTTATCTAAGAAAATGTCAAAATTTTCAGATTTGATGAGTCCCGTCCCGAGGGTGAAAACATCGATATTTTAGCTTTTCCGGAAGTAAATTTGGACCTAAACATACCAGAACGGGATGAACACCTTGTAAGTTTTTGCAAAAATAAAAAGAGATTCTTTCAAGATCATTAATCAACCAGATATATAAAACTTCAATAATGAATTTTTTAGTTACAAGAGGACATCCCACCTCCCAACTACAAAATAGTCGACGACGAAGGTTTCGGTGATTTTAATTATCCTGAAGAACACCCTGATGTTATACGCGGTAATTCTAAATTAAATCAATTTGATTCAACTGAACACTTATTATTATTACAATTTTTATTATTATTACTTTTGAATTTAACAACATTATAAATTTATTTTAGACCAATTTGTTGATTTGAGTAAGGGTTGGAACGAAGGGCCGTCACGTCTGCCAGTTGAAACTCTTACTCTCCCCAGAGAGGAGACCGAAAGCGCTGTGAAATCGATTAGCAAATCCGTCAGGTTTGAAGATCAGCCTGAAATATCTGCAGCTCCTGAAGAAATTTCCGACATAACACCAGGATTTGTGGATTCTACTCGGCGTGAAGTGTCAGAGTTGATGATATCCGAGATAAGATCGTCGCCTTTGCAAAAAAGTCCGATGAAACAACATATCGTCACCATAGACGAGATTCAATTAGAAGATCATGTAGCTGAAACTCAAAGCTTGGTTCAAAGCTTGATTAGAAAGTCATCACCTCGTAAAGACCGTGCACATGTGCATGTATCCACGAGTATCGAGGAACCACGAAAAGTACCAGGGAAAAAATTGAAACAAATTAAACGTTACAATAAAAGAGGTTTTAAAGTGAGGGTTTGAATAATAAACGTTTGTGTTTTTTAATTACTTCATAGCCAGGGGATTTGGTTTTATGATCTGATTTGGTTTTAGTTGTACCATCCAGGGGCACCTGTGATCGATCTAGATTATTTGCCGCTGCCTGGTCTTACAGCAGAGGAAAAAGACATCGATCATTTTTACTACGGTACAGTAAAATTAATGAATTTTTTAAAATGAAAATTATATTCCCTTTTTAAATGATAAATACTGTATTTTTGTAGGTGACTGGAACGACATCCCAGAATTCATGGGAAATAGAGAAATAGCTGATCGTGATCATCATGAAAGTAACTAGTTTTTCATCTAAAAATGAATGTATCAATGATTTTGTATAAGATGGTTTAATTATTTGAATTGTCTTCTAGTACTCGAGGAAATTTATCCTTTTGCACCAGTTGATCGATCGGAGGAAAGAGGAGTTTCAACTTTTGAAAAATCAGAAACAGTCGAGCCAGTTTTGGAAGCACCAGGGATTGACGAACCTACAGATGTACCAGTTTTGGAACCATCAAGTGTTGAGGAGCCAACCGAAGCTGGTGTGCCAGATTTTCAACCAACAACCGTTGATGAATCGATGCAAGATGCAACAACTTTAGAACCACCGGTTATGGATGACATAACTCCAGCTGGTGCACCAGCTTTGGAACCAGAAATTATGGACGAGATAATTCCAGCTGACGTACCAGCTTTTGAACCACCAGTTGTGGAAGAGATGATTCCATCTGAGGTATCAGCTTTTGAACCACCAGTTGTGGAAGGGATGATTCCAGCTGAGGTACCAGCTTTGGAACAACCAATCACAGACGAACCAATTCAAGCTGCCTCACCAGCTGATGAACCAGCTGCTGAATCTGTCAGACCAATTCAACCAATGAAACAAAAGAAGATGTAAGATGATTTTTACATGGCTTGATTGTTATTGATATTTTAGTTTATTTAGTATAAATTAATAGTGAGATAAAATATTGTTTTTTTTTTCAGAATACAAAGACCGGATGAAACTGTTAAATTGTTGGAGTTGATAATAGAGGAGTTAGAAAATCAAGAATCAGTTGTTTTCCAGGAAATTTATCCAGAGAGCGACGCAGAACGCAACCTGGCATTCTATTGCTTGTTGTGTAAGACTGATATAACGTTTAAATAATGGTTTTATTAATTTGTTGTAACTGATATGAATATAATGGTTATTGTTGCAATTTTTCAGATCTACTCAACGATGGGGAATTGGAGTGTCAACAAGACGAGCATAAGGCATTGATCGTAATAACCATTCCATAGATTTTAATGTTTTATCATTTGTTCAAAGATTTTAATCAGAGTTCGTTTTTTATAATTCAAGACTGAATTTTGATCGTGCTATTCATGATCATTTTAACTATTTAATCTATTACAAATAATGAATAATTTCGTTTTGTTTTTAATTTAAAGAAATAAAGGATTATAAGAGCACTTGACTAAGAATCATCAAAAGCATGAAAGTGATAAATAAATGTGATCGATGTAAGAATGTGATGAAAAAGATTCCTGTATTTTTTTAAAACGCAGTGTATACATATATAAAATTTTGCAAATAAAAAAGTGTTAAAAAAACTATAAGCATTTTCAGTTGGTTGGTTTTATTTGTTTCCAAAGAGTCTTTGGCAAAGACAAAGAAAGATTCCAAATTGTGCTTTGTTTTAAACTCACTCGGTTCGGCGATCCAAACGATGCAGATCGGCGCAATTTTGACAAACCTTTTTTCGATGATTTCCCCCGTTGCGATCTGTTTTCCCACGAT